>JAHZMV010005784.1:0-31085 GCA_027743765.1 Coecobrya sp. COE2
CCTCCGCCGCCGCTACCTGGGATGGGTGGACCACCACCGCCACCCCCACCACCTGGTATGGGAGGTCCACCACCGCCGCCCCCACCTCCAGGAATGATGGGCAAAGGAGGGCCACCACCACCTCCCCCGCCAGGTTTAGGAATGGTAATTGCTGGGATGGGACCGCTACCCCCTCCGAATCTACCCAAACCTAGTGATAGTTTGCCGTACGGCATGAAGCCAAAAAAGAAGTGGCAATTAGAAGTTCCTATGAAGAAGGCCAACTGGAAGACAGTATGCACAAACATATCCAACACTTTAGTAACTTTACACGCATGAAGGAATGTACATTATGGTGACATTAATTGTTTTAACTCTATTTTGCAGATCGAGCCACAAAAGTTATCGAAAAACTCATTCTGGGTAAAAGTAGAGGAGGAGAAGTTGGCGTCACAGGAAATTATTGAAGGCCTTATGCGTTTTTCAACCAAGCCAACTAATCGCTCGAATAAGGATGAAGCTGATAAGGGAACGTCGATGAACGGGAAGAAAGTCAAAGAACTTCGTGTGTTGGATCCGAAATCAGCCCAAAACCTGTCCATTCTACTAGGTGGATCATTGAAACATATGAGTTATGAATCTGTAAAAGTGGCTATTTTACAATGCGACTCTGCAGTATTGTCTGGTGCGCTGCTCGAACAACTAATTAATATTCTACCTCCAGCTGATCAGCTGAAACGATTGGAAGAGCTAGCAAAGGACTATGAAGACCTGAACGAGGCTGAGCAATTTGCAGTTACAATCGCAACCGTGAAACGTCTTGTCCCACGACTTAGATCCATGAAATTTAAAAGTTTGTATACAGACACAGTATCCGACATTAAGCCTGGAATAGTAGCTGCAACCGCTGCTTGCGAAGAAATCAAAACCTCGCGGAAACTAGCGAAACTTCTTGAACTCGTCCTGCTCCTCGGTAACGTAATGAACTCAGGCTCACGGAATGGTCAAGCAGTTGGTTTTGAAATTTCCTATCTACCTAAACTGAAAAGTACGAAGGACGTTGAAAATCGCCATACTTTACTGCATTACCTGGTTGAAACAGTCGAAACAAAATTTCCAGAGGTGTTATCTTTCAACGAAGAGCTCATCCACCTTGATAAAGCTGCCCGAGTTTCCGTGGAAACTATCCAAAAGCTACTACGACAAATGGATACTGATTTGAAGAATTTAGAAACCGATTTAAAGAATTCGAAAGTACCTCAAGGCCCGGACGACAGATTCCATGAAACCATGCAAACTGGTCAGGCGTACAAAGATAACGTGAAACAACGAGAGACTGAGGAAAAGATACGACGCGCGAAGGAAGCCAAGGTGAAGGCGGAGCAGGAGAAACAGGAACGGTTAGCCAGAAAGAAAGCATTGTTGGACATGAACTCTGGCGACAATACAGGCGTCATGGACAATCTACTGGAAGCTTTGGCTACGGGTCAGGCATTCCAAAAACGAAAAAGGCAACCGCGTGATAGATCCAGTAAGCAAGTTTCTTTACTCCTTTCAAACCATATTGTCTGATTATATGCTAATTATAATTTTTAACTTTGAATTTACAGACGATGCTCGCACCCCGCTTAATAGAAGTAGGTCTCGTTCCAACATAATGGTTCTGTCCCCGTCGAGTCGTGAAATCGTGAGGTAAATTGAATCACGAATAAAACTATTTAATTCCATATCTTCTTTGTTAACTTGCATGAATTTTAAAGTCTAAATATAATTGTCTTGTTTTATTACTCCAGTACTGATATAGTTTCCGCATCGTCCGCAGCGGATCACAACAACTATAACCACCACAACTCATCAGAACCATCGAATAAAGTATACCATCACCGAGAAAGAGGAAATCGAGCCGGAAGGGAGGAATCTACAGAGGAGCTGTTACGCCGCATGAGAGAGCTATGAAACTTTAATTATTATTATATTCCTAAAAAAATGTGTGAAAAATTACGAATCCTATAAGTACCACGAATTTTACGAAACTTGTATGAGCATTGTAATTTATACAGAAATGTCTTATTGTGTCTTAATGTAACATTTATATTATACTGTACAATATTATTATTACTATTATTATTATCATTATTATTATAATTACTTATTATATTATCAAACTTTCCATGCGCTGGTTTGTAAAAGCTTTCAGAATTTTAAGGGACAGAGTCCTTTTGTATATTATCTAACTTATAATGTATGTAGAATTTTGCGAGTTTACTTGATTTTGTTGTATGAAAATCTGTAAATTTTCAGATTGGTATTTTGGTGTAAGTGTCTTAACTAATGCCATCGCCTTTTCTTCAGAACTGTTTTCGAAGGTAATCACTTTCATTTTGTAAGAAAGGTTATCTAATTTTAAGTACTATCATTATTATTATTATTGTTAATGAATAAATGTTTCATGTAAATCCAGAGAAATTATCTGCTTCCCATAAATCGTTAACTTAACTGATTAGTATAAAATATTATATAACGATCATCACATTTTTAGTACTCTGCTGAGCGAGATTATTAATGAGTAAGGTGAAGAAAAATAAGTAATCAATATGTTTATTATTGAAAACTACCTGATTGAATCTAAACACGGAGATAAAAACTTTTTAGATGAGTTAGTTTACTGATAAGGAAATTTTTTGTAAAATCATTGAAAACTTTGGAGACTGTTGACGAAAACTTGTTCTCCTTTCGGACTAACGATATATAGTAATAAGTTGAATGAGTATATATATTTGATTGTATTTAAGGTTAAGACTTACATATAATTTTAGTTGGTAAAAAAAATGCGCAATAATTTTTTTGCTTAACGTTTAAACCGTTTAAACGTTACGACCACACAACCGATTGTTGCCTGTATAATAATTTACAAGTATTTCCACTTGACCGTTACATTAAAGCAAAGAGAAACGAATATTTAAGTACAAAGCAAATGAAAATACAAGTTTAAGCAGTTTTTTTTAAAGATTGAGAGAGATGTGTAGTAGGTGGAGGAAAAGAGGTTATTTTTAAGGGATACGCTAAATAGTTCCTCATCATTGTCATCCATTTAATTGTTATTTTTTTGTAGTAGGCATTATTTAATTTTGTGTGCCTTGTCATTATAATCACGATAAAAAACCACGTACCTTAATATTTTGTCTATGTAAGGCTATTAAATTACCTGTAATTGTAATCTGCATAATAATAATTATACCCACCCGGTGATAGAGGAACTATGGTCTATAAATATCCCAACAATTTTTTTCTTCTCTCTCCATTTATTCCAAATAACCAAGAAAAGGAAACCTTAGACTTTTTCCGTAAGTATTCCTTGTTACAATTTTTAAGATAATCATATTTAAAAATCGTCGTTAATCCCGTCATTATAATTCCATGTTTTAGTAGAAATGGGAAAAAATAGAGTAAAAAGGGAAAATAATTAATCATTCCTTTTTAATGTTCCGTTCCATTATAGATATATCGCTTTTTTGTTAAGTTGCAAAGTAATTAAACATTATAATTATTATATTTTAGTTAAATTAACTATTATTATTATTATCTTTCGCTAATGATTGCAATTAAATGTGTATGTAACGACGACAGAGAGATATTATTGTTTATTAAAAGAGTAGAGACGTAATCAATGTTAGGTAATATGTTGAGAAAGTTGATAAATCAAGTTGCTCACTAGTCAGAAGTTTTACTAGACATGTCCATTTAATGTCCTGTGTTAAAAAAAATTCCGATAATTAGCAAAGTTTTAAGGAAACAAACTAGATGAGCTGTTTCGACATGTACCTTTCGCATAAAAGGAGGAAAAAACGGAGAGTTAAATTGGGATAATTATTGTTAGTTTATGACGCATACAAAAAAACTACTACTCGGTTATAATTTTTTTAAATTACCTGTTCATAGAAACTGAGACAAAGAAAAAAAGTTAATTAATAATTATCGTTAAAGTGAGGATTGCTACATTACTGCTATATATTGTATTCCAACGAAATAAGCATTAATATCATCATTTAAAATAAAAGTCAAAGTGCCTTTGCGTTAACGCTTCAACAAAGTACATACATTCCTTCCATTGTATTTACTTAATTATTTGTACGGTGACCGGTAAAAACCGTGAAAAATAATTATGAGCAGTGACTTAACGAACAATGAAAATAATTTAATAGTGTGTTTGTATGGTGAAACGTCCGGTGGTGTTAAATAATGTGTACGTGTAATTGAGATTTTAAGGGGAGGATTGAATCAGACTATGTGTTTGACAACGACATGCAACAATCGTGTGAGCACATTTTGATGAAGAAATAAAACTGAAAAAAAATTAATTGAAAAGAATGCGGTCACTTAATTTGATTAAGCATTTCTCATAATTATCTCAAAAGAACAAATTGTTTTGCAGGAGGGGAGCGTATAAAAGAATTTTTCTTACAGGAGCAAATTTTTCATGTAACAACTTAGATAACATTATTAATTTTGGGCGGATGAAGGAAGTGGACGGACAGAAAGGAAAGTTTTTGTGATTCAAGTATTTATTGCGACTCAGGGTTATTTAACCCCAGAGATTTTACATCCGTTTAAGTTGGATCAAAGGAAAATTTTGTTACTGAAGATATTGGATGATTCTTATGCAACGCATTATTTGTTAGTTTGTACGTAATTGTGGTAATTGAACAAAATATTTTATCTTTAAAGATGCAAATAAGTCATTAATTACTAATTAGTTGTCTCCTAGTCGCTGCCCAGCCACTATATTCATTCGAGGAAAAAAGGGAAGGAGTTGGGCACGCAACAAAGTGGAATGCTTCATTCGACCGATGCATCAATTCATTCTATCAAACGAGTGGGCTAACATGCAAATTTAGGAATCTGTCGATAGTGTCGATGCTCAAGTTGTGTAAGATTTTTTTGCATATTATCATTTTAATAAATTTTTCGGATTCTTCACTCAATTAAGTATTGCGTCGACAATGAGAGGATTGTTGGCTTACATTTGATACAAGTGGATTGTATAATATTGACTGGCCGCGTGAAGAAGAGGGCAAACATTCCTTTGAATTTAGCTTAATTGTTGATAAGAGATGCACGATTTTCTCAACTCAGATGCTGGAGACGTGCTTAATCTACATTTTGATGGCGAGTGACTCAAACTATTTCTGTCATTTTGGTCATTTTCTGCTCCACTTCGGAAGCATCATCATCTCTGCTCTCACTCCAAAATTTTCTTTATTTCAGTTTTAACTGCGGCGTAGGTGTGAACACTCTGAGATTTTTAAGTTATTACCCTGGTTTAACGAAAGATTACCCGAATTTTTTTCAAAAAAATAAGCAGTGATTTAATCCGTTATCAACATGGCTCATCAAAAGGATCAAACTATGGACGAACAAATTCTGGCTATAACGTCCAGTCTTGTTGAAATTTTAAAAGTGCAAGATTCTTCCGTTGCCCCCATGGCACCCCAGAATAAACAGGCTTTATCCACCTCAAACAATGTGGTCAGTTTGCCGACCACCTCATCTCCATCAATCCTTGGCTCATCCAAACTTGCCTTGATTCAATTCACACTGGCCGTTCAGCCCTTTGACGATAGCAAGGCTCATGTTGTACTTCACCTTGATGGAACCTCTGCCTCTGCATCACCCTCCTTGAGTGAAGATTCCAAGATTCCACCATTGGAAGTGATCCATCTTGGATTAATCTGTGACAAATTTCCGATTGACAGCATTCCATCCGAGATTGTATCGAAGGATGCTCTGTTTCTGGTTAAGTTTTGGGGTGATCTGAACTTTGACAAGGATTCGGCCTCTCAACTGCCTGCCTTGTTTCACGTTACAACAATGTAAGTATGCATATTAGTATTAATTATTATTTTGTTCTGCATATGTTGGTCATTGTCATTAAGCTCATTTAATTAACTCTAATGTAACAATTCTGTTTTCAGATTTGAGGGATCTGAAATGTTGCAAGTCTCCTGCAAGACGAGTGTTTGCTCTTTTGGACGTTCCTTTGGAGACAAGGTGGAAAGAATGATTGGGACTCAGGTCGCCCCAAATCGTGTCGTTTATGAAAGCGTTCGAGCACCTCTCTGCGACTACCTGGCCGACTTCATTCACAAACTTAAAGGATGTAACGAGGTGGCAACAATGAACGGTGTACTAGAAAACTTTTCAGTTGTTCAGGTAATATGTCTCACTGTGCCCCCCAAATATTTCAGAACAGCAACCTACCTTTCATTTATGCCAATCTAATATCCACTTATCTTTGTATATTTCAGGTCGTTACTGACGATGTCACCAAGGAAATGTTGCTCTGCTTCGTTTACGTTTTTGAGGTGTGCCCACCTGAACTCTGCAATACCACCGGAGCCATGTGCAAAGTTTATCGACTGGACGCTTCTAACGGTAACCCCACCGACACCATGACTTGTACTACCACTTAGCTTGTACAATGACAACTTTTACTTAGTTTACTTTCCATACGTCATGGAATTTATACACTTGTTAGTACTTACCCAGCTTCCCACCTGAAGCATAAAAGTTTTGCGTAAATATTCAAGTTGAATGATCATAATATTTTTATAAGAATTTCGATTCCAAAGATGGACATATTTTTCAACATAATTTCTTTACATTTTATGTTTAGAATGTGAACGTTACTATACTGTGTTATGAGTCATGGTTATTTTAATATGATAACAATTATAACGGTAAAAATATGCTGAAATTGTATTTTATGCATAATGTATTATTGAAATTGACATTATGCCGATATTTTTAACGCAAGGTTAAAAATTGCGGTATATACAGTCATTATAAACCTGATAAACAAGTTCCTATAATAATTATTAATTACTATTATTTATTTGTATGATAAATAAATATATGCCATTAAGGAAAATTATTTTCTTTTATTAAAATTCTTATTTACTGTTTTGTTTAAATATTTTTATGATAAAATTGTATTCACGCCATTAAATCGTCTAAAGCAAAAAAGTCTAGGTAGACCTGGGTTGACGGAGTAGCTTCCGCTACATCTTTAGGAATCTCGCTAATTATATCGAGGGGAAGAGGGTCACTCACAAGGGGGGTTGTCAAAGGGGAGGTTGCGCTAGAGGAAGGGGAGGGGGATGCGGTTAAGGTACGTGTTAAAGGAATCGATGCAGATAATCTTGCGGTGGGGAGGAGATCACTGGTTACATTGCCCCCAACTTTTTGAGGCGATGTAGTTTTTGTATTCTGCAAAATTTTCGGACGGGATGTGATCACCGGTCGAAATGCATTCATTGTTGATGATAATGATGGCATGCTTACTGATGATGTGGTATTCTGCCCTTTTCTGGAATTCCTCATTAATTTACAGTTAAACTACTTCCAAAAATGACATGATTACACACCAAAATAACATTGTAACAACATACCTGATTATATTAACTTTGGTAGTATTTGGGCTCATTATATCGGTAATTAGCAAGTCTTGCATGACTGGAGGAGGCGGCTCTTTTTTCTTCGCCCGTTTCCTCGGTTTTGTCGCTGTTTCCGTTCCAGGCTCTTTCGGCTTTTTGGCGTACATGTGATCTAGAATGTGTGGCCTACAAGAAAATAAATATAGCTTTAATTAAACCCTTATAAAACAGATTAACAGTCTATTAAAAAGTTTCAGGATATTTCCTACTTACGGAACACTTGGCTCCGAAAAGGGTTCAGCAGTCCCGGTAACAATAGTAACCGTATTGTCCACCGGAAAGCTGTCATAAACCGGAATTAGGGAGCCGTTAGCCCCAATAATGTAATTAACAATGACAGTAGGATTGGGTTCCACAACTTGGACATAACTTGTCTGTCCATCTGTTGTTGGAAACTCTTCAATCAACTCAAACCCTCCCCCTCCCCCATCATTAATGAACTGCGCAGGGCTAAACCCCTGAAGGATCACATTCTGCCCGTCACCCCCAAAACCCCCCTGCGTCAAAAAACCCTGATGATCCCCTGTCACCTCAATGATCTCCATTCCTTCCTGATAATCAACAGGACCTTTCTATAAACCAAAGCAATGTACCTTAAACTCTCACCAGAAATCTATGTCATAACCACATTTAAAAGTTAATTACAATTACCTAAGTAGACATTTAAAAGTTAGTTATTTCCTGGTCACGTAGGTCACCAGAGAGCAGATCTTTCCATTCCAAAAGTAAATATTTTAGACGTTTAAATTTGGCGGTGTTGACATCCAAACTGGTATAAAGTTTCCAAGGCAAAAAAGTTGGGGTACAATGGAACAAAAATAATGAATAGTTTTAAATAGCCGAGTATAAGAATATACAGGGAAAATGATGGCTTTGCTGGATAAATGCATGGACAAGCAGGTAAACAATTTGGATGTCACGTTGACACAAGTGAATCAGCTGCCTATTCACTCCGCTTATCTGGGAACCGGCTTAATTCATTTCTCCAGCTTATCTTAATTTTTGATAATCTTCATTTTAACGACTGAAGTGATCAGCATGTAAAAAGGGGTTAATTGTGGGGCTAGTTATCTTTGAGGGATTATAAGGACAAGGAAGGGTTTTTTTGACAGATGACAGGGGCAGGATAATTAGTTTCCGTTTTTGTGGTGTAAATTATCTGGAAATTGGTTAATTGTTCGTGAAAGTTAGTTTAGTTTATTATTCATTAGCAAAAAAGAGAAGATGAGGCTGTCCATGGTGTGGGGTAGATTGACCAATCCTACTGCTTTTGTAGTAGCTTTTGTGGTGACCCTGTCATTCGTTAGGGATGCCAGTGGTAAACAGGGTATTGGGATTGATGAGGCGACAACCGGGGGCGAGGGGGTGGACAAAAAGGCAGTTCTTATGAGACCATTAAATCAAGGCATCTACCAGTTTCAGGATGATGGATATGTTCGTAAGTGGACAGTTGACATGGTCGTTTATAAAAAAGGTGTTGGCGTCAGATTTTAATGTTTTATTTTAATTTTGTGGTTTTCAGCCAAGCTGCCGCTCACAAGACTTCGGGGCGTTCACTCGGAAATGATTAGTACTCTGCGCGCTGTCTCTGATTCTTCTAAACTACTTCGTTATTTGCTAAGCATTGGGAACACGGTTCAGGAGGTAAGGGATTCGTTGTCAAGATATAAATAGATTGTATTAACTAAAGTAAGTTGGAATCTAATTGGGAATGGATATTGTGATTAAATCTGCAGGATGTGAAAGTACTCCGTCAAAAATTCGATGACTCTGGCGTTGCTGACGCGAAACGGCTTAACAAAAAGTCATTGAAGGCTGATGGTATGTGAATGAGAAATGGATTTTTCATAAAAAATATAAGTATACACATTTATGACATGAGTATGACAATGACATATTTTTAAAACTTTCTTAATCCTGTTTTACAGCTTTCGTCTTCCTTGCTGGTCACGCGTCGTTAGTCAGTCATTTGGTAATGTACTTCCCAGATGTAATGAGAAGACTGTTCAAGAAGAATCCTGATTTTGAGGATAATGCTAAATGGGCCATTCGTTACACTGCAGATGCTCGGCTTGTTAACGAAGAGAAAACTGTAGAAATCTTAAGCTTGGTACGATTTTTATATTTTTCAACGATTCTTTTTACTCATGCGCTATATGTAAAACCTATAACCGTTACATATCTTTATAATTGCAATAGGCTCAACAAGAACTTGAGATGATCCCTAGAGACTCCGATTTCCACAATCCCTACCGACTGGAAAATTTGCTCAAACAGGATTCACCTTCCCCGACCACAACAACTACAAAAAAGCCTAGAAAGAGGCTCCAGCGAGGACCTAGGCTCACCGCTGGAGAGTTATAGGAACCTCACGCTAGTAATAGTTTTTTTAGTCTTAGACCACAAAAACGCAAACAAAAAATTGCAATTTATTTTAATTTAAAAATCAACAAAAAATATTATTCAATTGTCTACTATATGCACAAAAAAACAAGTATTTATATAAACGTGTACTATTCAACCGATCTGACCGTTGACCTCAAACAACAATGTTAACAGAAAAAGCTTTCTTTTTTGCAATTTTTGTATACAGACTGATAGTTATAATTACATTCGTTTTAATGTTAATATTCCGTTATAAAAATACCCTAAAGACTTTTTTATACATATTTTTTTGTCTTGTCATTTTTCACAGAGCTTTAAACCATGTTAATTTTATGATTATTTAATCCTTGCCTAGCAAGCAGCCTGATTTTTATTACTATTATTCATTAAGTTAGTTAACCTTCCATTACGGAAGCAACTTCCTCATAAGCAAAAAAATCTGTACAATAAATTTATATACACACATAACCACCTACTCTGTTCACTCCGACAAAATACACGGACAAAAATGCTGAGCAGCAGTCTTTTAAAAAAAAAAGATAAAAAATGTTAGTATGTTAGTTCACTTTAGCTGATATATTTAAAACAGGGCAATCTCTTTATCATCAACATCATGTCTTGTTATTATTAAGATTATGTTTCATAAAAAAATTATTCTCTTTTTTGTCAATAAATAAATCCCAGAGAGCGAAAATGGTGTAGCCCAGAGACTAAGCTCTTTAAAGACAAAAACTTATTGATGCCGATATTGAAATGAGACTCCCACTGAAGCTCTTTTGTAACCAAAAAAAATAAGTTATTACCATCTTGGTTTACCTTTCTGCTTCCACCCATACAGAATTTGGGTTCATGCTGCTTCACTATCTCTATCCAACCAACCTATTTTATGCCGTAAATGATTTTCTTTTACTCTTCTTGTCGTCATATCCTTTACGCCAAGTTGTCAAATCCATGCATTCATTCAGGATGATTTGCATGAAAAAACAGATCACAATAGGATGATGGCCTGAAGTAAAACGTGATGAGGAATTAATTTTCTTTTTACTAAAGTACAATTTGGGATTCTTGCATCTTGATTCTATACATGATACATAATTGTTTTTCCACCAAAAATGCTAAGTAGTTTGGGTATATGCTTTTTTTAGTTAAGAAAAGTAGCACAGAGTATTTACAAGCTATTGGATTAAAGTGCAGAGAGCCTCTCTGCTTTTTTTAAATGTATCCCAATCTCTGGTTAGTTTGCAGCATCATTTCCACAGGAATTAAACAAGGGATTATTCCTGATTTACGTAAATTATTTTTGTCGCCGTTTTCTGTATGTGAATGTGCGCTATACATTTTTTATTATTTTCCAGTAAAATAGTGTCAAATAGACAGGTAAAAAATAGTTAATCCGTCAATCACCATTATTACAATGACAGGTATATAAAGAAGTGGATTTAATGCAGAAGGGATTTTTTTCCAAGAAATGTCGTGCTTCATATTATTCATCTTCTCAAATGGCATACTTTACTAAGTTTGCTGCATATACTAAAGGATGGCTATAATAATGTGTAGTGTGCCTTTCCACAGGAAAGTTGTTACCAAGCAACAACTCCTCAAATTGTAATTAGTATTGAAGGTCAGCCTGCATATATTTAACTTTTGAATATATAATGAAATGAAAAGAAGAAGAAGCGCATTTTACACCAATTTCTAGTTTAATAATGGACCAACAGATAACTAGTCGTGAAACGGCTTCTATTCTGAACCTACCCAAAAGATATTTTAAGTGAGTGGATCTTTGGTAAAATATTTTGTATGCAAAACTGTGTGAAGCTCTGTATTTCAGGTAATTTACATAAATGCCTTATCTTTTCTCTTTTTCTACAGGACTCTTGAGGATTGTGAACGTTGTTATCAGAGCAGGAATTCTCCCTGAAGGAAATACATTTATGGATTTGCTGAAGAAAAAGTAGCAGTTGTTTTATGACAGCTCTAGCAAAGTACCCAGAGGACTCAGCCCAACAATTCACATTTGAGCCTTGTTTGTTTCGGTGAATGCATTGTTATGCATTGTTGGCGGCCTCCTGGCTGTCTCTGTTTTCCTATTTTTTTGCTATTTTCCGTTTTTGTTGTAAAAATTTAGAAAATTGTTTTTTGTTAGTTACCTGTAAATAGATAACTCGTTGTATAAATATTTAAGAAAAAATCATTATATATAAAAAAATAATTGGGAAGTTGGTCTCCTTCATGTTGTTCGGAGGTGTGAGCACCGGCATGATGGTGATTAACAGCAATAATACGGAGGAGGAGGAAGGGATAAGTGAGCAGGAGTCACCTTCATCCACCCCCGAGTTGTTGATAAGCGCGGCGTATAATAGTAATGCAGAGTTGATATATGAAAGCTGTGGAACATCGCCCGATTTTCTGGGAAGTGGATTTTCCAGGAGGAGTAAGTCATCCCTGAGTAATAATCAGAATGGGGACAAAAATCCGCCCAGTCCTCCCCTCTCGCCTATAGCCAAACGGTACAGTGAAGATGAAGGGATATCCGATGTGCAGGCACCTAACAATTTGAATTTGAGTGATGAGGACAGTAGCCACAATTCGGAAGACATTTTCCTTGTGACAAAGAGTGAGGTGGGAGGGGGATTGGAGTTATCCACTGACTGTGGTCTTGGTGGTAAGTTAAATAATCATGATTAACTGTGCCTTTATTTTAATCGACTTTCCTATATGATTTTAAAATCGTCATATTTTTTGTATATATATTCCTATATAGCTGAGGACTACTATTCATCCCTATTTGCTCGATGTGATCCCTTATTCGTTGGCCGTGTCAAAGTGTCAACTCTACTAAGCACACTAAAGGATCTCCGAGCCCTGGTCGTTGAAGATCCCAACAACTCCACAGGCTCGGACAGCTCCTGTGGTGCGGATCTACTAGAACTCCAACGTGAAATTGATCCTTACAACGAAGACCCCGACATTAGTCTCAACTCCTTCACCGCTGGAATGAAATCCTACCTGGACAAGAGAAAATGGTGCTGTCTGTAAGTCATATAACTCCCCACATACAAAAAAAATCATAAACATTAACTATGACGCCATCACCACACACATCCATCCTCACAATCTGTTTTGCATACCTATACATGGCTATTTGCACAGATATATTTTTTTATACAGGTGTGTTATTTTTGCACCAGAATTGACTCATACTTTTCTTTTATACTACCTGTCCTGTCGATATCGCCATATGGAGTAAAAAACATTTTTTTTTCTAAACCAATCATATCATCAACATAACCTAATATAATGGCCCACTGTAATAAAAACAAGTGCAGTAAAGCCTTACGACGCCGACGTGATGATGATGTTGATCAAGGTAATAAAATAGGTAATTGTTTTATCTATTTTTCTGGTCGGTTGGCGGTATGTATGTGGTCGCGTTGCAGGAGATGATGATGACGAGATGAAACATGCGGCATCATTTTCGTCTGCATGAAAATTATGAATAATATTATGATTTATTATTGATGATCATTTTTAACCTGGGTGAATGGATTTTAAGATAAATGTAATTTTAAGAGTTTAAATGATTAAACCCTTTGAACCGATTAGCCATACTAAATAAAAAAAAATAAGTAGCGAAATAGATAGCAAAAGTCATATAATTTTTTTAGCGTAATCCTCCGTTTTAAAGCTTTCTAAAAAAAATCGCTGGCGGTGATGAAGCTGCTGGTGCTCGTGAGGCAAAAATATTATTATGACCTTATTACCATTTTTCAAGGTAGCATTATTATAGGTAGTGTGGAAGTAGGAAGGCTTGTAACAGCGCTTGTGGTTAAAACTTTAATTCTTTTCCTCATTGAAAAACCATCATAATAATAAGTGCTAATAGTTTTGTGCTGTCTGCAAAAGAGAAATGGATAGTTGGTAGGTAGATAGGTATGATGATGATATGATATGATCATCAATGTAGCCCGCAGAGAGGAAGAAAGAAATGATAATGTGAAGAAGCAGTTAAAAATACTATTGCTGTTGGGTTAGGGATAAAATAAAGGGAGATTAGGATTTAGAGATGTGGAGAGAGAAACAAAATCATTTTGTGGATGATGATTGTAACGATAGGAGGATGTGGATGATTTGGTTGTAGGAAGGTTTTAAGCTGGTTGTCTGTCTACAAAAACAGGACAAACAATGTAAAACACGGCATGACAAAGTAGCGGAAAAAAAGCAACAATGGAAATGGTCATTTTTTTCGTTATCTAAATGAAGTGGAGTGATTAACGGATTAAATGAGAGAAAATAATATCCTGATAGAGAAAATCCTCTCCACATTTAGTAAAAAGCTACATTGTTCTGATAAGAAGAGGTAATAAAGTTTTGATTTGTCAGATAACCAAATATGAAATATTCTGCTTATCAAGATGATTAAAATGACAAACTACTATTATTAGTTTTCACAATTATATTTCTGCTGGTCCCGTTATCTTCAAAGTCAATATCTCGTTTAGTGAGATTCTGTACCGGACGGACAGACAAACATGACAAAACTATAAAGTAACTTTTCCCACTAGTTAATAATCAGTTTACCTGGTTATGCTTTACACAAAGCTTAATAGTGAGTGCGGTTGTGCAATGTGCAGAGAGAAGAGAGATGCAAACAAACAACAACGTTAAATGTTTAAACCCATTTCTTTCTTACTCTACCTTATTGGCATCCCATTTTTGCTCATGCTGCAAAACACGTTGGCGAATTTAAGCTTATTTAACTCTCCTCTATAACTTTAACTCTTCTTCTTTTTTTTATCTTTTTTATCCTTGTCTCATTCATTCATCATATCAGTCAGTAAGGATCCTTCATAACGATCTGATCTATATCACAGTTTTTTCAAGCAGTTCGCGACCTCAGGACAACGCGACATTAAGCACATACACACACAAGCAAAAATATTTAATCATATCTTCATAGTAAAAAAAGATAAGCACATTTTAACTTATCATGAATCATCCTCATCAGTATAGTAAGCAGTAGCAGCAGATAAATTCCAATTAAAAGCCAGAATATATATAATAATAATTTATCTGGGATAAGGTCGAGTCCATGGGAAAAATGGTGCATTAGCAATAATAAATAGTTATAATGTGCACACATACATGCACACACGCAGAAGGGAATAAAACATGGTTACATAGCCAGAGCAACATTGGATGAGTAAATACTAAAAGTAAGGATATTAAAATGAAATTCATATTAAAACTACCATATTTATTCTTTCCTCCAATAAGCTATCAATATTAAATTATTATTTAATACAAAAAAAAAATTATGAAACATTGTGAGTAAAGCCAACACGTTTTTTGTGTTTATCATCATCTCATCATCAAATGTGTGTGGTTATCGTGTCTGCATTGTTTGTAGATTCTCTCTGTACAGGGATATAATGACGATGATGGAATGTGTAGAGTTTATTTTAGACACGACTAGAGAGAGAGATAATTGATAAATCAAGTTGGAACAAACATTAGATCAGATTGTGATTTAAAAAGTTTGACAGGAGGGGAAAACGCTGCGGGTTTTGCACTGCGCTGTAGTGTGCTGTCAGGTTTTTATTTTTGCGAGAAGGACGACAGGACAGGCAGGTGTGGTGGTAAAAAAAATAGATGATGTGAACAAAGCGATTTTTTTACTCTGAAGAGTTAAGTGAGAGAACACGAGAAACAGTGTTGATTTTAGTGATTAGGCAAGCTTGACTGAGCACAGGAAGTTGGGAAAAAGATGTAAAAAAATTTAGTTAGTGTTTCGTTTACTTCAACTTGGTTGAAAGTTAAATGTATGTGTAGGAGGTGGAGTGTGAAATGGTAAATTGGGGGAATCTGTGACGGGTGGTGATTAATGGGAATTTAATGTATAGATTATTGTATAATATATATAAAGTGATTGTTTAATTGGGGATGTGATGGTGATAGGTCGCCAAGAAAGTGTGGGGCGATGATGGAAGACGTGGTGGATGAGAACGTGGAGGGTGATGGGTTAATGCTGTCGCCGTGGATAAGGAAAAAGGGAAGGAGGAGATCGGGAGAGGTGAGGAGTGCGTCCAGTTTGCTGGATATTTCGAGGGTTTCGTCGAATAATGACTTTTCGCTGGAGGGTATGGCGGGGACCACGGGTGGGAGTAGTTTTCTGGAAAATGGGTGAGTTGAAAGTTTGGAGGGGAGGAAATGAAATGGAGTGTTTGAGTTTGGTGTAATTGTTTGTGTGGTTTGTTTTTAGTGAGCCGGATTATCGAGCGGAGATATCAGATTTGCAGCTGCAGGTACAAAAGTTAACTGATGACAATGTGGGACTAAAGTCGAGAGTGAGTGTGGCTCAGGATGAGAATTTCCAGTTGCTTCAAAGTCAGCGGGATGAGCTGGATAGGAAAGAGGCGGAGGTGAAGTGCCTTAACGAGAGAATAAAAAGACTGGAGAGGGAAGTTGGTGACAAAAACTTGACCATTTCGGGTTTGGAGGATAGAACGACTGTGTTGCAGAATAGGAACGCGAGGCTGGAGAATGAATGCTCTAATTATCAAAAGGAGCGGAAAACGCTAGTCAGTGAAAGTGAAGAACTGAAAATTGAAGTGAAAAAGACGCTGAAACTGCTCATTGCAAAGGACGATCTTGTGCAGAGACTCAAGACTGGACATACGGCACAAGAAAAGCAGTGGCAGGATAAGGAAAAATGGTTAAATGAAAGAACTGAGCATTTAGCCGGCACGGTTGAACAGTTGTCAAGAAAGCTGGAAACGTTAGAATTGGAAAAGTCCGAGTTGGAAACGAGGATAAGCGGTTTGATAAAGGTGGAAGGAACAAGTTCCAATGGAAAATCACGACTATCTCTACAAGGCGGAGCGGTAATGTTTGCGGCAGGACATCACAGTTTTGATATGGATATTTCGTCGGATGATATCCAAACTGAGTTATTGGCAGCACAAGTAAGATCAAATGACTGAAAAACCGAAACAAGTAACTAATCTGTTTTTACAATCTTGTAACAAAATTTACACACTGTATATTTTTGATTCCAGGGAAACTACACCACTGACGAGTCTGACTCTTTCTCCTTAACTGAAAGATTTGACGTAGCTACTCAATGCGACGAGGATCAAGAAGTTCGGCAAGAGCTTGTCGACAACCTCTTTTCTCTCACCCTAGAAATTAGTGAACTTCTCGAGTCATACACCAGCCATTTGAGCAACGGCGGTCTAACACCATCCGCATCATCGTCATCGTCACCCAGGTATGTAGAATCATTTTTCCAATTTCCAATATAATCTATTCAACAGACAAACAGCATCTTGCTCAAAAGATGCCAAAGAAAATCAACCAGCCGTTGAAAGCCCAACTTCTACCGTTTATCTGCATCAGTGCACTGCTCTCTTCTCCAATCTCAAGGAAAGTTGTGACGGCATATGAGCGAGAGTGATAGGGTACGAACGAATGAAAACGAGTTTTACATTTTCTCCAGTAAAGCATGCACACCAACAGACAAGATAGCGTGCATTTTTCCCATTCTTTTCCCCAGACCCTCTTCTCTTCTTCTTCTCCATCCGCACATTTATCATTTTCTTCCCGGAACAGAGCATCAGAAGCACAACAACTTGGCCTTTGTATCTGTTGTGGTGGCGGTAGACGAGAGAAGAGTGTCGAGATTGTGGATAAAAACGCGTTAAGTAAACTTGAATGGAGTGTGTATGAGTTGAGATTGAGAAGGCAGAAGCAGAAAAGGAGCAAAAGTTGTGAAAGATGAGCTTGTTGGAATTTCTTTTTTGGAAAAAAATGTACCCATCTCTCTCCTCTCTCTATCTCCTGCTATCTCTGTGCTCTGTCTGTCCGTCAAAAAGAAAGTGAATGCATTTCTTGTTTTTTCCTCTATCTTTCTATGAATGAAATGTAATGTTAAGCGCCTTGTACTACACTGTACTACGACTGTGTAGTAGCTGTAATAAATTGATGCTGTTGGAGATACAGGGCAAGAGGGATTCCTCCATCTCTCCAACAACGCCGGCAATAGTACTTCGTGTACCAAAAAAACCAGACCTCAGAAAACTTTCGTTTGTGTTTCTTCTTCTCTGGACCAGGATCAGTTTTTTTAATTAGGGAAATACCCAGCCCTCTGTCCATAGTTGCCGTTATAAACAAAAATCTTGCATGGAATGCTATCGATTAGATTTTTCTGTCGAGAAACAAAAAACCCGGAAGATTTCTGATGCATGATAAGTATTCCTCATAAGTAACAATAAACGCTGCTAAATGCATGTATTATTATCAGAGAAACGGCATAACATTCTTCGCTTCTCTCTCTCTCTCTCTCTAGACGTCATGTAATGTTCTGTGTAAAATGGCTTGTTGTTTTGTCGACGAGGGAAGAAGGAGGGAGAAGTAGACCTGCGTCTTCATCTCTCTCTTTTGACTCGTTCCTCGGATGCTGGAACGAAACTTGTCGTTTCTCTCTCTGACTACCGGGTAGTATAATAGTAAAGCTAAAAAGCAGTAGCATTGGAAGCAGCATCCGCCGATCATCCGAGCAGCCGCATATTACTTATATATTTATGTTATATTATTATAGCTTTCTGCTCTTTCCATGTTTGCACCGCTTGTATTTTTTGTTATTATGTTTCTCCTGGGTATCCGTCCGGCTTCATCATCGTGTATTTTCTCCCTGTCAAGCCTTCTTTTCATTTCTCTCTCTCTCTCTCTCCCACTCTTTTTTTCTGTGTCCCTTCCGTTCTTTCTCTTTTTTTTACTCGTCGTCTCTTATACAGTTCGCATTTTTCGCCTGGACCATCAAGTCTTGTGATGACGACGGTGATGGTGGTATACTAGCAACAGCACTACTAGCACCAGTGGTTTTCTCTCTGGTGGTGAGGATGATCTTCTCCGGGAGTTGTTGTTGTGTGCGTGTGCACTTTTTCCAGTAGCGTAGAACCACACACAGCAGCATCTCTCTCCAGTAGTTTTTTCCAGCTTCTCCAGTGCTAATTGAAAATGGGAGTACTGTGGTGACAACAATTGGCGTGGAGTACTCTGGTGGGAGTCTCGCTTCGGTTTCATCAGCGTTTCTCTCCTCCATTTTTCTCCAGTGTCCTTGTCGGTATATTTGATATCGGTACCAGAGAGAGGGAAATTATTTTTTCCACATTATTTTTTATCATCATCTAGCTGGGATAGATAGATGATCGATAACCACTCTGGAGTATATAGCGCCTTAAAATTCAGTGATTATTTTTGTGTGTGTTTGGAGTGAGTAAATAAAAGACAGTGTGTTGTGGACACCTTTTTTGGGTGACTCACATTCCCATTCCATTTGGGTTTCCATATTTGCCGAGTGTATCGGTCACTATGGGCAACTGCCTGAAATCAGAAGGGTAAGCTAATTTCCTTGTGCTAAAAAAACAAAGTACACATGCATAATAATTAATGTGCAAACTTTACATGAATGACATTTCAATTTTAAGCTTGGCTTCTTCCTAAATTAGCTACTCATGTGTCAAATTATTAAGTAAAGTGGTAAAGGAGAGTGATGAATGCTGTTGTGTCAGTAGAAAACCAAGAGTGTTTCTTTCGACACGCCAACTTTACTTGTAATGTCGCAAGAAGACTCTCAAGTAAGTGAAGAAGACGTCACGCTAAAAGTGTGGGAGAGAAAATGCAAGGATATTAGATGTATTTTCTGGTAGGACATATAAGCGATAGCCTTGTATCCATATGTCGGTGATTACAAGAGATTTTTTTACGTGACTTGTGATCATATCATCACGTTTTTATTAACGGCACCCTGCAGCGCCACTTATACTTTAACACGTTGTTAGTATCTCATCCTTTCATCATCATCTTTTTCTCCACTTTTGTGGATGGATGGACATCATGGACATTTCTGTCATTTTGTCTGTTTCCTAATTATTTCCGCCTTCATGAGTGTGGACGCTTCTCTTTCCATTGTCTTCATCATCACTCATCACACAACTTTTCTAAGACAAGAGTGTTTTTGATGAGATGAAAGAAGAACATAAAAAAAATTTTATGGGAGAGAGGCAGGGAGTAAAATAATAAATGTTGAGAAAAGGATGATATGAATATATATTATGGCTTATAAGGAAGAACACCGTTTTAAACGGCAAAGACGGTTATAATATATGCTGATGAGTGACCGCATACCACTAACATGGCTTTACTACATTATGCGTATGTTGCCGTTGAAAAGTATTTTTGTAAAGGTCACCATCCAACATGTTTACTTAAGGTTTACCAGGACGGAGAAGTGACGCCAGGCTAGGAAACTAGGAAGAATGGATGAAATAGTGGGCTTCATTCATTATCGGAAGTAAAAGACCGGTAATAAAAGTCATGTAGTGTTAGTGATGCAAGCAGGGATATAGAGAGAGAGGAATCAGAGGATTTTTATTTTCTTGCTCGGTCTTTTTTTGTTTGTTTTTCAATGGGTTTGTTGTGAAGAGGTGGAACATGACGAAGAAGAAGTGGAAGGGGAGGAGGATGATGTGGAGGAGTAGAATGTGTCCATGTGTGTGTGTCAGGGAAATGGCAAGAATTTCGAAGGAAAATGAATGAATGAGAGAAAATGATAAATGGGTAGAAAGGGTGCGAGGGCTTCCCTGCATCATCAGCATTGGTTTTATTTTCTGTTATCGTTTTGAACGAGATGGATTATATTGGAAATGACAGGAAGGCAGGGAAAGGAGCAGAAGAAAAATTTCATCTTCTTGTAAATTTTTCTGCTAATAAACCAAATAAAATAGTTCATTCGTCTTGTTCCCCTGTATATATATATATACCTAATACTATGGGAGGAAAAATTCATAACTGTAATAATAAATGGGGATTCTCTCTCTTTCTTGAGGAGAGAGAAGTGCGTGTTAGTTTATCTTGTTATATTTTTAGATAAGCGTATACACACACACACGCACGCATTACTACTGGAGCTTAGTTTGAAAGAGGGTATCTGCTAATTGTCCACTTTTCTTCACTAATTGGTAGAGACCGTAAAATCACTTTATTGCTCGTGTAATGAATCCCTCGGCTTCGTTTTTACTTTCCAAAAATAATATTCCACGGCGAGCGACCGAGAGAGAGAGCCGACTCTCTCCATCTGTTTCCTTCCAAGCCATACATAAGTTTGATGGAATGCGGGAGAGAGATTGCAAAGTTTATTGTTTATGAATGGCTTTTCTAAACAGACTTTGTTGTGGAGTGTATTGCTCCATTGTTTTCGGATTTTTTTTACGACAACACACATCTCAACACATGCAACATTTAATATCTTCCTTTTGTATTCAAATGCCCAGAAAATATATATATATAGACGTGTGGGTGGGTTTATAGAAGAAAAAAATGAGATGGGATCAATGGACAAAATGTGTAAAAACTAGTGGGCCTGTTTTATTTTTTTCCGTGTGTTTTCCATGTGTCATAAATCACTTTGATGATGACACAATGGGCTTGACTATTTGGTTTATTTTCCCTAAACCGAGTTTGTGTGGACTATGATAATGTGGATGTAATGCATGGCTCTTTGGGGGAAAATAAAATAAAGCTAAATACATGATTTCATCTTGTTTTTTTGAAATACATTTTTTTATCTTGTGTGCAGCTCTTCGCTTGATGGAACGGCAGATGTGGACGAGGTGTGCATCGAGGGTAAAAAAGAGGATGGCATGCGTAACGGCTCCGATTCGAAAAAACGACTTAGGAATAAGAAGAATGGTGATGGTCAACTTGACAGCAATAACGCAGGTGGAGAAGAGCTACTTCTGTCTGAAAGTAACGCTACAGCCGTTGTGAGGCAAATCAACGAAGAGCTCGCTGAATTCCGGGAGCAGCTTAAGAAGAGTCAAGAGCTGTTCACGGTACTTGTAAGTTTGTTTTAATGGGTGTATATTTTTTCGAACGGGAATAAAAAAAAATCCGAGTGAGATTTTGTAACTAATTTCTATTTAGATTTTTATGTAAATTGTATTTTCTTCTTCTATTTTTCAGCGCTTTAACTCGTGCCAGAGCATTTCCCTGACCAAGTCCTGTCCCGGACTGGCCCTTGTCGACCCCAACAACGATAGCAATAGCAAACTGTACTTCATTAATAATAGTAGCAACACCGGCAGTGGGATTGCCAACAATAGCAAGTCCGTTACCTGTGGAACGCAAACGGATTCACCTGTGATAGAAACGCCCGTGCTCGCTCAAAAACTATGCCTTGTTTCCTCCTCCTCCTCTCCCCTTGGACATAACCATCATGATCTTGCTCAGCATCACTTCCTCTCCAGCCCGGGTGACTCTATGGACAACGCCATTTTTGACAAGCTCAGCGACGACGGCAGGTAAAAATAAAAACCTTCTTTAACATTTTTCGTCTCACTTCACCCCACAACCTTAACATTCCTTCTTTTTACCAACTACCTAATAATATCTCCCACAAAAACCACACCGCATTTAATCATAAAAACCGTTGTTGCCACCCAACTCGCCAATTTTCCCTCTCTCACTTTCAACTCACCTTATAATCAGTTTAGCAGTTTAGTAGGTGGTTAAGAAACTCATAATAACAATTATTATCATACATCCATCCATATAATACCTACATTCCTTACCTAAACATGCTTACATCCATAATATACCCAGCATAAATATTATTTTTTTCTCTCACTCAACTCCTCTCTTGCATCCTCTCGGCTCTCATTCAATGCCATCCAAAACCTTTTCCTCGTCATCCTCAACTGAACAAAGTGTGTATATTCTGTTCCTTCTCAACACCACCACCACCACACATTCTCTTCTTCTCTGTCTATATAAACCTTGTTTATTGTTTAGTGGAAGAAGAAAAAAAAAGATGCAAAAAAGAAACAAGATTTCTTCTCCAATTTCATCTTTCATGCCATATAAGTATTCACGTTGTTACATGAGAGCGTACACACACATAGCCATAATAATATTCAACACTAACATCAACCAAACCATCATTCTACTTGTTATTATTGAGCAAGCCACCAGCAAGTTCTCCTCTACCTTTCCAACTTGAACAAGACGATCTTCATGCTAAAATAATGATAATAATAACAATAATGAATGATGAAGCTCTCTTTAAACTAAACAACCTAACTAGCATATTATATATTTTTCTTACCTTTACCACCACACCAACTTTATAAATGCCTGCAGCAGCACACTCACTCTACTCGCACGGATATATATTTTTTTTTAATATTCCGTGAGTGTGGTTTGTTAAGTGTGTACGTGCAACTGGCAACGACGGTGGCAAAGTGAGGTGGTGGATTGGATGCAGTTTTTCATAAAAAAAAATATGAGGACGACCAAAAGATGATCATGCTTGTTTATCTCTTTTTCACTCATACAACACGTATATCATATTGACTAACTAACTATGTATTCACGACTCATCATAAATATGCATGGATATATTATTATTACGGTGATTTGCGCTGAAAACGCTGCTACTACTCTCGTGTAAAAAGAAATTGCAACTAAAGTGGTGGTAGTCGTGTAGGAGTATATTATGTGTAGAGAAAGGGTTAAATGTAAACTAGTTTAAAGAGTAGATCAGCAGATCATCGTGAAGATGATGGACCAGAGGAATACAACCTTGTATAATGATTGTGTGTGCATGCAGCATTGAAAATTTTTCATGTCATCCATCATCATCTCAGAATATAAAAATATTTTTTAAAACATATTTATTGATATAGAGTACATAGAAGTATGTACTATTATATAAATAGTTAACTAATGTTAGTATATGGAGAGCTTCTATGCGGCTCTGGGATATCACCTCATGCGACGACTCTTTATAATAAATAGGAGTTATTTTTAATGGTGGTTTAGTGTGAGTGTGATATCAAGGAGCTTGTTTAAGCTCCGCCTACTATTCCCTTAAATAAATTTAATTCATGTTAGTATAGTAATAGGTATAGCTTGTGTGTAGCCACTTGTTCCATATAAAAATATATATTTTTTTCTGTAATAAACAAACTATATTTAAATAAATAGTGTGAGGAGAGATGTGTAGAGATGATAAGGGAGTTATAATATATAAGGGAAAAAATTTTGATATAGGGAACTTTAACGTAGAATTGTAGTTGTTGTAGTAGTTATAGTAATTGTTAGTAGATTTTTTTTGTAGGATATTTTATATAGGGAATTTTTTTGTATGTATAAATGACTGAATAGGGTTTACTGGATTGGGAATTTGGGATTTAATTTATTGTTATTATTTTTGTATGAGATGGTGATGATGATGATAAATATGATGTGTTGATAAATGATTAGGATTTTAGAGGGGATAAATGTAGTTGAAGGTGTTGGTAGAAGAGAGAGAGAGAGAGAGAAAGGATGATTTTTTGGTGCTAAAAGTTATTAGGGTAATTTAATTAGTGGTAGTAGGCTAAGTTGTAAAAGTCTTTATATAAATGTTAATGGTATGTAATTTTTAGGAGTTTAAGGAAGGAAGAGTTGCAATATTAAAATTGTATATATAAAGTTGTATAGAAAGTTAATGGTGGTTAAGAAGATAAAGCTGTTCCAAGGAAAAGTACAAGAGGGGGAGTGTTCTGAATTTAAGTGTTGTTTTGTGGAAAAGTGAAAATTTGGAAAAGGATTATCGGTTTTGGGGACAATTATGGGATAAACTGTGATTTTATATGGTTGTTTGCTATTAAATTGATTGTATAGTTAGTACAACTAGTTATTTTTTCTTTGTAGATTAGATTAGGTGGTTAGAGAGATAAGATATTTTTTGGTTGTGAGAAAATATAATATAATGATAGTTGAGGGAAGAAGGGATACATTTTTGTAAGATAACCCGGTGAGAAAGGAGAGATGGTCTGAAAATAGAATTTTTGGTGCAAGTCACGAGTTATTTTTTGGTTGTGTTGTTCGAGGGAATAAAGTAATAATATTTTGTAAAGAAGGCAACTCTCTTGGAAGCAAGTTGGATGATCGTCATGAGTTTTGTGGAGTGCATGTTGTACTGTTGAAAGAGGTGTGTGGCTTTTATTTTTGGGGGATAAAATTAAAGAGGGTGAAAGTTAAAGAAGCAGGTCTGGAAAGCCTGGTTGATGTTTGTTAATTGTGTGTATATTTTTATATGTTTAATGTATGGTCAATTAAAATGGTTTTGTTTTTTGGACAGTGTGCGTGTGAGAGATGACTTGTCGATGGTGCTGGAAGTATCTGAACAGGAGAACGACGCTAGTCCAGGCGCGACACGACGAACCATGAGTTTCGAGAAGGGCTCGAACCGGCGCAGACTTCAAAGGATGGCAAACGCCCAGGAGGACGATGATTGTCATCAAAATAATCACCTTAGTAATCATAATAATCATCAGCAGCAAAAAGGGAATGGAAGCAGCAGCAGGAGTGGGGGTGCGAATAGCAGTAGTGGGAGTGACAAAAATAACCACCTGGGTGTACTGGACGATCCTCATATGGTCACTTCTGACAACGACTACGTAAGTGCAACGAGCTCCCAAGCGGAGAGTGTGTATCTGAGTCTGGAAAGGCCACTCAAAGTGACGCTGGGTAGTAGCACAAGTGGAAGTTTGAAGGGGGAGGGGGATAGGGGATCCAGCAATTATAGATCCTGTGCTAGTTCCATTCGGAGTGGAAGGGGCGTCAGTGCTCAGGGTATGGTTAGCCCTGCGGACTGTGACACGGCGTCTTTAGTTAGTGAGGGGAATACTACCTTTGGCTCACCTCTTAGTTCACCTTCATCCCCGTATTGGACGCCCTCGCAAGGGTCATCCTCACAGGTTCATTGATTTGCTGTGTAGACAAGAAGAAAGTCGGCCTTTGTTTAAATGCGATCGTTATTTTGTTTTATTTTTATTTTGATTTGCTACATGACTTTGAGTTGCGCCTCTGGCTCCATTTTATTTTATTTTATTATTACCAATATTTTGCCGTAGTTTGGAACAATTTTAAAGACGGTGTATGCCACTAGTAAGTTATTAATTGTTTTTATTGATAAATTGGCGTCAGGAAACGATAACACCATTGGATGGTGAGAGAACTCCCGTAAACGAGCACGACCACTACCTCCCTTCTAGTGAGAACTGTTCACCTGTCACTCCCTATCAGAGATTTAACCTAATGGGCTCGCCCGCACAGTCAGAGCCGTCGAGTTTAAAGAGAAACCGGGGGATGATTCCTGATAATAAAATGCAAGACATGTTGAGAATGGCCCATGATCCTGTCATGCGCAACACCAATCCCGATGCCCATTTTCTGGATAACGGAGAATGGCGTCAACTTCGCCGAGACACTGACCGCAATGACAAGGAAACTTACAGAAAGACTATCGCTCAAGAGGAGGGTAACGAGGACGACGGAGCTATTGGCGGTGGTGTGGACGGCGGTGCAGGATGCAGCGGGCGTTCCAGCTATGCCTTTGCCCTCGATGAGGATGCAGAACAGTACCTGGAGACTATTCCGGATCTCGCCAGGCAACTCTTCAAAGCCCTGGATGTGATTCGGGAGAAGAAGAGATCTGGAGACGAAACGCCTACGCCGCAAGATCGTGAAGATCTGGATAGGAAGTTTAACCACATGGCAGAAGTGTTCCAGACGGAGCACACTAATCTCGAACAGAGAATCTGTGGACTCACAAAGGAGTTTAAGGAGTCTGAAGTCAATCTTAAGTCTGTCTCGCAATCACTCAAGTCTTCCGTGACGTCACTTAAGGAAATTTCAAATGTAGTCTCTGCTACTGGGACTCTGCCTAGTGATAGCTTGTTGGAGGTCATGAGGTCGCTGGCAAGCACGTCTGAGGAGTTTGAACTCTACTGGACTGCCATGTCTCGTAGTGCTAGGGTAATTATAAAATATTTTACTTCACTCAATTTAAAGGTCTTGGTAATATTCATGGAGTTTGATTAAATAATTTTTTCTTTTCACAGAGATTAGGCATGATGGATGTTCAGAACAGGCTTCACAAAATGCTCGACGTCATGATCCTCTATGTCCACATCATTCGCACAGAGTGCGATAATCTCAAGTCAAACTATGTTAGTCTTCAGACTGACTTTGAGCAGGCCAGGTACGCCAATCACAACAAAAGGAATTTTTATTTAACGCCAATAAAGATTTTTCAAAGGTTTTAATTCTACCTTCTCTTGAAAACTATTAGGAAACTGCTGAACGAAAATGACATTACGTTTACCGCGGCATCTATTCCTGGATCCCTTCAAAATAATAATAACAACGATGAAAAGGTACACGAAACAAAATCCATTTTGGTTTATTTTATTATCTGAGGTGCAATGGCATTTTGTCAAGTCAATTGTGTTTTATCAATCTCTCTTTGCTTATTATCCATGCTGCTTTAAAATGAGTAGGAGTTATGAGAACTCCAGGGTGAAGTAGAGTAAGTGCCTAAACCGGGGTGGTGGTTGATTCTGTAGCAAAATGATATGTTATGTACCTAATTAGTAACCGTATCGTATTTTGGTTTTACAGCAGCGCTTGTTCGATGAAGAAGAGCTTGAAAATAGTCAAAGTGATCGGTAAGTACTTATCCAGGATTGCATTAGTATGCATGCCATTTATTCACATTTGTAGTGATGAATTGAAAATTGAAAATGTTTTTTATTTATTTAAAGATACGAAGATGGTGATTCCGAGCCAGAAAAGATTCTGCAACACCTCCTGGGTCCAAAGAAGTCGAGTGCTGGTCTCATACGCAATAAAGAAAGACCCATTGTCCAAGAAAAGAGGTCGAATGGTAATCTCGCAGTTAGGTAAGTCATTTAAAGTCTACTAAAAGTTAACTGAAAACGGAAGACTGAATTTTAAAAAGTTTTATTGTTAAACTCATTTGTCTTGTGATTTTTCAGGTGGTTAGCGGAAGGTTATGAGGTGCTTCGTCGAGAACTTTTTTGGCCCTGGAACCTCGAGCAAACGATCAAAGGACTCAAGCAGGGGTTTTCTGTAATGCTCATGATCCTCGGTCTATTTGTCTTCCTCCGGGGATTTGTCCCGTCGGTTAGTGCCATCGATGAGAATGGCTGCAGCAATCCGTCATTTTTCAAAAGCGTCGGGAGCTACTTCAATCATTGCGGTCATATGAGTCATGATGACACTCCGGTCATTTAAAATGTCCCAGGAAAACAAAGAAAAAAAACTCAACCAAAACTACACGAAAATATAAACCTGTGCAAATTACAATTATCTATTATTATGACAATTATTCATACATTTAAGTACCTACACAACTTCCTACCGACAAAGAAAAAAACATGATGAAAACTATTCCTCAACTCTCTCCTCAAAATACTATACCGTATAAATCCTGCATGTGTGTAAAGTACGTACATGTACCTTTTTTGAAAGAAAACTCTACTCCTTGTATATTATAACTACATACATTATTAAATTGATATACTCCTTCTTCTCTTTCTCTCTTCCTCATCATCGTCACATTACCTCCAGTTCTCTGTCTCTCTCATTCAGACACAAAGTAGCGTACTCTCGTTGTCAGCATAATAATTAATCACTATGTAAAACTCTAATAATAATTAGGAAATCAGAGTACGGTTTAGTCTCACCTTTTTTGTGTGTGTAAAACTCGACGGTATATCGAAATTCTACCTGAAATGAAATGAAAAGGGTATACCGATATATTATAAATGAAATAAAAGTGTGAATTTTTTTGGAAGAAAGATGAAAAAAAAGATTTGTGGCATTTTTTTTTTCAAAAAATTATTTTAATGTACAAAGGTTGCTGGATAACTAGTTAGTAAATCTAATTAAAAGTTGGAAAATGCTTTATATGGCTGTGCTATAGACCGGTTGACTAGGTTAGTATCATCGGGGAGGAATTTTTATTGCTGGTCGTCCAGTTGGCTAGCAAGTTACTTTTTAGCTGGATTCATCTCTCTCTCGCCAGATACTTCTGGTTGGTTTCTTTCCATTGTTGTTCTCAGAAAAATGATGATGTTGATGTGGTGGCGATGATGATGATGACGAAGATGCCTGTCTACCAGTACTTGAGCAAGTGGCACCAACTCATCACTTGCTTCGTATATGAACGCAATCTGATGATCAGGTTCAGGTACCATTTTTATCCTTGCCCTTGGCCTTGCTTATATCCAGTTGCTTCGCAGCCTTCAAAGCAATCGTGCCACCGTCAATCTCTCTCTGAGCTCTTCTCATACTCAACTGATTTGTTAAAATAACAGCAAATATACTTTCTGACCTAACAGCAAGTACGAGAGCTGGATTACATTTAAATATTATAACGTTTATTGTTTTAATCATTTAATTAATTACTCTTCCTTGTGAATTATATCAATTTTTACTCAATCTTATTTTGTTCATTATCCAAATAGGAATCTTGTGTGTCGATGAAGTGCGGTCACGCTCTCAACCAGCAAACGCGACGTTTTCAGAATAAGCTCAGGTATGCATGCTTGTCAATTTTTTGAAATATGTACTCATTTACCCATTTTTAAATATAAACATTATGAAAATATTTGCCTATTTTCTAATCGATATTTTTTTGTGTAATTTTCAATGTCATGTTAAAATGTTGCAATTTTTTTGTAGGCTTGACCGAAACCTTAACACGATTAAGGGTAGCCGTCTGGGCAATTCAGGAAATAGATTAGAGTTGTGGGTACTCACCACCCTGCATCACGTACCTTGACACCACTCCACCACCTCTGAATCTTTCACAGTCATTTCATTCGTAAGTACATTTACATAAATATGAAAACAGTGAAAATTATTATTTCTTGTTGCATTTCATATCATCTTAAAATCTCTGCATGACCATATCGCATCCGTTCCCAAAGTACAGTCAATCTCATAGTGCCCCTCTAATTCCTCAAATCTCCCTTCTAACCGGACAATCCTTTCTTTGACAAAAATCCTCCTTTGTGACTTGTAACAACTAAAAAAGCCAAAAAGGTTTCTAGTGATCACTTGATCAGGTCGTGATGACTGGATGTTGCAATGCAATTATTCCACACACATTCATCTAGCCACCCATTGCATTAATCTTTCTCTCTCTCTCTCTAACCGCATAAAATTATTATTAACACGTACATGTCCACTATAATAAATATTCAGACCAGCATTGCATTCAACATAAATATTATTACCTACTACGTTGTTACTACAACAAAGACTATAACTACGACTATAACTTTAGTCAAAGAAAAAAATGTCAATTAGCTCAATCTATGTATCTACTTGAACTTGTTTAAACAAAGTTGCTTGTCAACCTCTGAAAAAATGTCCACTTGCCTGACCAATTTACATTTCATCGTCACAAGTCCAATGATCCCTGCTACTTTTAAAAAATCCTTTTACATGCTCGCCGTTTTTTCTTTGAACTTTGAACGTTTATGTAGCTGTATAGACATCAGACCAGAGCGACGGGAGTACAGGTTGATAGCAGTTTTAGTGGAAAGCAGTTTTAGCCAGAATTCAATTTAGCATAAATTTGTGCGTGTCCGTCCGTCCGTCAAAAGATATCCTGGAGAGGATGACACGTGATACATCTGAATATTCACAAATGTAGCAGGTGTACATAGGGATTAGAATCTAAACAGCTTTTTCAGAGGATCAAAGGTCAAATGATAGGGGTGACCGGAAAAAAATGATTATTTTTTTTCTGCATTGTATGCATATTTTTGATTGACAAAATATTCTCAGTCACGTAATTATGATCGTTTTACCAACTCTGGTTTATTTATTTACCTATTAGCAGCGTCTCAGTAGGCCCCTGTACTCCTGTTTTAATATGTAAATACGCAAGTTTTATAGGTGCATTGCGTTTTGCCTTTCATCACGTTTTATGTAAGTTGGTTGGGTTGGTGGATGGCCTTGACTTGTTTTATAAGTTGTTTCTTTTTCTGATCCTTCTTCTTCATTTCGTTGGGCTCACTCTCTGCCACATTGAAAGTAAATGTGTGTGCAATGCAATGTGAGCGAGCACGGAAAGAATCGTGTGATTTTTATCTAAAGATCATGTTTTTATATTCACTTGCCACGTTACTTTTTCCGTGTAAAAGCTTACCTGTTTATTATTATTACAAAATATTATGCATCTTGTCTTTACAAACTGTATGCACACATATTATAATCCTTCATTATGCTTGGCTTATAATGGTTACATTTTTATGGATACATTTGCCCAGACAGGTAGAAAAAGAGTCACTCTGTAAATGT
>JAHZMV010005785.1:0-30999 GCA_027743765.1 Coecobrya sp. COE2
GACCGGTACCGGGACCGACAGGACCGAGTCCAAATTGAGGACCGCGGTACCAAGCACTGTGAACAACAAGTCCGTAGTAATATCTTACGCTCTGGCTTTGTTTGAATGACTCTTTTTTGAGAGAGAAGATGATGTTTGTTTGAAGATGCATTTAAGAAGGCTTATGGCTTGTGTATTGTCCTCTACTTTGTTATTACACTGGCTTTATTATTATTATTTTTTTACAATCTTGTAAGAAATAGCAAAGGAAAGCGTTTTTTTCTGTCAAACTGAAAAATATAGTATATATTAAAGAGAGCATTATGATTATTATGATGATGCAAACAAGGGCGGAATTGGTAGCCATCGGCTTGCTTTTTTTTGTATAAAGTTGTCATGTAATATGGCAACAGCATCTTTTCTCTGTCGAGTTGACGCGACTTGAGTTCAAAGTGTGTGTGTACAAATTAGTTGTACAGATGCACTTGCAAAAAAAATATGCTTCTTCTTGAGGAAAAAGGTGAGTGTAGAGTAACAAGACATTAGAGAGAGAGAAGGTATCATCATTATATTACGCGTTTGCACTTATGTTAGATGTGTGTACCCCTTCTCATCTTTGAGCATGAAGAAGAGATAAAAAAAGAGACTCTGTCTGTGTAAGTCAAGCTAAGTCGAAAATAATGATGCGAGAAGTTTAATGCATTTCATATCATCGTGTGATGATGATCATGATGATGTGCAATGCAATGCAAAAGCAACGGAAAAAAAATTGGAGTTGAGAGAGAGGAGGAGTCCCTTGCGCTCTCAGAAAGGACATTATTATTAACGCAAGCAAGAAGCGACCTCCTTAAAAAGAATTGTCAAGACGAGTTGAGTATATGATACTTTGATCTTTTATACCATCAAATAGATTTTTGTACTATTTGCTAGCATGGGTGTGAAATCAGAGTTAGTACACAGGTTTGTTTGTTGTTCAGGACCATTTTGGCAATTGGTTAATGTCTTAATCATATCATGAATAATGTCAACCAGTCATCACTTGTGTGTGTGTGGTAGATGGTTCAATTATGAGTATATTTATGTATATATATATTTTTTGCAACAAAGAGTAACTGACGGATTCCATACTGATTTCATCATCGTTATCATGGTCTGCTATACTAACTGCAAATTGAAGATGTAATATTTAAAAAATATAATAATGTTTCATTACTACTGTCTTGTTCATTAGGCAAGCCCAATTTGATAGCCAAATGAATCTAATGAAAATGGTTGTAATGTACAGTTATTGAGAACGACATTTTTTATTCGTGTACAGGTTTGTCCCACTGTTCCCCATAGTTATCCCCATAAAATAACATTCTCAGAACTTCTCACCCTGGTCTCCTCCTGTGAGTGTTGTTGGGTGTGCAAGATTTTCATGCAGGCACGCACAAACCAACACCAATATATGCTTGGTCCACTCCAGCCAAATATAGTTCTTTGACTTATGTAAAAAGTGGTGTAAATAAATAAATAAAAAAAGCTTGTGTGAATTAGATGATGTGATGATGTAGTTTTATATGATTTTATTAGAAAGGTATTGGTACTGGTACATATATTATGTTCATGTGGCTGACTTGGTAGTAAAGTTATGCAGTGGTGGTGAGAGAGAGAGAATATTTGCGGCTGCTACTGCAAAAGTGAGTCAAGTAAATATATGTACTTGTTAGAAAGACGCTAAAAGGAAGTATGGGTGACGACTGCAAAACTTATTTAAGGAGTAAAAATGTATAAAATAATAATATAGTACAATTTATTATATTGGAGATTGGGTGGAAACATGGAAGAAGAAGAAGAGGCCAATGGCACTGGTATATTTGCTTGCATTTGCATAATATCCACTACTTAGAGAACCACAATTCCTTACGATATTATTATTATCATCTCATCACCATCATGCAGTAAGCACATCTCTCTCTCTTTTCTTGTTGCTTCTTTTCCTTTGCATCAACACCTATTTACTTCCTTCGCTCCAGTTCCCTCTCTCGTAAACTTTTTTATTTGCGCTTCTTTTATGCTCCACTGAAAAAAGTCTCTTCCATGATAATTTTCTGACCGTCATTCTACAACTGAACGACAATACCAGAAAAAGTTTTATCAAGATTTATTTACATAATCATCATAACGGTAGTTCTTGTAAAATGTTGAAGGAAACAGACGGGGCACTCTGAGACAACTTTGGGATGAATGATGGATATCATGGCTGTCTTTCAGTCTTGAAACATGACAATTTCCTATCTTAACCCGGTGGGGTTATTGGTTCTTTAATAGCTCAATTTATTCTAGAAGTTGGGGAAGAAAAATGCAAATAATGCAATTATTAAATTATTACTCTGGAGAAAGCAGAAAAAGTACTTGTAACGGATCATTTTGATAACTGATGTTAGATATAGCGCATTAAAATATGTTTTCTTTCATGGACGAGCGTCTGGACGGCGGAACAGACACAGTTCAGCAAACCCAATACTTTTCGCCTGGTCGTTTCACTCCCTTTTCTGCTTAATAATATCAAGTACGTATACAGTACCAGTACAACCAACCAAAATGAATTATTTATTTAGAAAATGAATGAGAGCCACTACTCTGCTGCGCATCTTTTGTCTAATCTAACAAACTGCGCATTCACTACAAAACTTTTGGATAAACATACCCGCGCTAAAAACGATTATTAGAAGCGATAACCATTTCATTAGTGACGCAAGTCCAGAAACAACTATTACATTATATGTTCACGTAACTCATAATAACAATTTGTAACTTGTGCAGAGAGTCCGATCAACTTTATTACTGGTCATTTAACAACCTACTTGCACCATTTTGCACGGGCCGCATGAGACTATGAGACTGGAAAAAAAGAGCTTAGCAAAACTATAAAGCATGCCAATTCCTCAGCAATCAATTCAAACCTAGTTTGCTGCAAAGAGTTAGAAAAGCCACTCAACATACATACAACTTACAAGCAACCGTTGACATAAAAATAGTGAAAGTAAAACATTCTGCACTGAAAAGTGTCCAAATATAACACGGCTTTTGGGAAAAAATAATTCGTAAAGTCTCACCCAATATTGATATTTGTGGCAACTCTGTTTTAGCTTCCGAGTTTTCTCTCTCCCATCCCATACTTTTATGGGTGCAGTTTTCTGGATTTGTCGTTTGCCTTTATGAATAAGATTATATATGCCTATTATCCTTAAATGCTGTCAATGTACACATATACCAATTTTACATAAAGAATGTATTGATGGATTTTAACATTTTTTTACACTACGCAATTTACACTGATAACCATATTTGCATTGACTCATATAGTCAGGAGGCAGGACATGCATACTTGTAATCTATATTTTTCTTGCCATGTCATGTACCTTATCAAGCAAAAAACTTGGAAATCATTTTGTACCATGATGAGTCAGTGTTTAAGGGAACATCTCCTTTTTTTAACACGTCAAACTTTTAAAACCATATACTACGTATGAATTTTAAAAGGTGATTTTAACCAAGATCATCCAGATTTAAAAATAACATGAATCACCTTAGTACATGGGCATCATTTTCGTGTATAATATTGGAATTTCATTGAACAGCTCACATAGGTATACACACAGCGGAGTAGATTTTCGTTTCCTCGTGTTTCATCCATCTTTTAGGTAACGTGAGTAATGTCTCTTGTTGTTGTCCGCCTATCTAGTTCTTTCCGAGTGACTTACTGTGAGTTGTAAAATCTTAAAAAGGGACGCAGTATGCCAAAACACGTTGTTGAGAAGAGTAGATGAAACGAAATGGGAGATAATATATTACCGTAGCCCAGTCCCAGTAGAAGAACTGGAAAATAGCGTAAAAGATCCTGGAGTAGCAATACAGATCATGAGAGAAGTTGAACCATAGGTACGGTTTGTGACGCGAGTAGTTGTAAAGAAAGGTAGAGAAGGCGGCTACCACCGTTTACCGGCACAAATTACGCGATCCTCTCTACAATTCCGTTATAATATATGGAGAAGGGCATGCCAGTGAGTAAACGTATAAATATGCTTGGCTGGAAAGTGTCAGTTGCTTTGGTTCTTTGTTCTGACATGCGACCATATAAACATATAGCCATTCTAATATGCTTTTCTTTTCTTCATTTATCTTGTATATAAAAGTATTTCCTATGGTATGTATGTGTGTAGATATATCTTTATATGATGTAGTGTAGTTTGCTCTATTTTCCCTTCTTCCCTTTAGAAAAACTTATCTAAGAAAGTTACACTCATGCACACATCCCGTTATACGAGCGATATTATATGTGTTGAAGAAGCTTATTTGGTTTGGTATTTGATAGTACGTTTCAATTTGGAACTTGGACTACTGGACTGAAAATTGAAAATAATATGTAGATATAGAGTTTATATGTGTGTAAGTATAGCAGGCTTTACAATACCTGCCTTTTTTGTACCCGTTCCATCCTTTTTGTGTAACATGAAATATTATTATTTGAAGTTTCACCGATTCATCAACTTCTCATGCTGAGCTTCCGTTTTGTTATTCCAATCACATCCAAGCGTAAAGTAGCGTATTATTTCACCTGTTGAGTAGAAGCACACGAGTACTATCATGAGACAGATAGGGCCACTTTCTATTCCGTTTCGCGAAAATGTGCCGTGCCGTAATACCCTTTTTATTGACCATCAAGAAAGTAGAAAAGGAGATCTCCTACTGCAATGCATGCATTTAATGCGTACAAATTATGTACAGATAAACATTTTTCTTTGTAAAAATTTTTTTAGGCATTAAGCACACTGATAATATGAAATCAATTATTGCTTCTTGTTAAAATAAAATGAGCATTTAAAAAAACAAACAAATCTCTTGATTTATCTTAAAAAGATGTCGACTTATGTCACTGCCAACATGCACAAATAAATCCATTCGTTGATATGGTTTAGAAAAAAAACTTCATATGGATAAAAATGTAATGAATATTTAAACATTTGTACGCTTAACTATAATGGAATAATAGCTGGACCTGGAGCATCAATACAAAGGATGCTAGCTAGCATCATAGGATGAATAGTATGTCATTGAAGATGCATGTCATGTAGCAACAGTTATCTCTGTCTCTTATAGCTTTCTTTATTTCCTAAGAATATTGAACACAATATAAATATTGATAAAAATTATATCATAAATAAGCATTTTCATGCATGTATTAAATATTATTATACTTCTCGCTATGCTGAGTCCAGGTGGAGTCAAGGATTAAAGAAAATGACGTCTTGTGTGTGTTCGTTTGCATGTGGAGAGATAAAGACACTAGATAAAGACAATGAAAGTGAGTATTTTCATACAATTTCCTTTGACTGACAACTATATTTTATGTACGAGGACAGACGACCCGTGAAGAATTTGTTCAGATCTAATTACCTCTTCTGACCTTAGTTTATTCCAAGAATCTATAGTTTTTCTTTGCTTTGAACTAATACTTAAAAAAAGACAAAAGCAACCATGATTATTGAACGAGCCTGTCGTATAATTAGAAAACCATTGAATTTGAAGTACTACTCAACCATAGTGAACGCTGAAGTGCTATCACAAGATGCAAGAAACTTTAATGAAATTCCAGGACCCCTACGGTTGCCATTACTGGGAAATGTCCTTCATTACAAGTTTGGTTCGTGTGTAAAACAAAAAAAACTCCTTTTAAAAGTATTTAATAGCATTTAACATGTAATTTGGAGATTGTACAACTTAATCAATTGGGTAAACTCTCTGGCAATGTTGATATTGACAGGAATTTACACCATTTCCAAGTACCAGGACACACTACGACAGTTGCATGATAAGTATGGGCCAGTTGTGCGTCAGGATATTGGAACCAGAACGGTGATCCATGCTTTCGATCCTGACGACGTGAAAGCAGTTCTTAATGCCGATGGAAAAACCCCGATAGTACCGCCACTTCAAGAGACCACGAAAATTTACAGGGAAAAGCGTGAACTTTCTCCTGGACTTGGAAATACGTAAGTGAAAAGAGAGAGGTGGAGGATGAGGAAAACCACATTTTTGGCGTGCATGCAAAGTGTGAAAAGGACGACGATGAGATGCTTTGTAGATTGACTCACTCACACAATCTCACCACTGCTAATGGCTGAGCAAATTTTCTGAATCCCATTTTGCAGAAACGGCGAGGAATGGTATAGATTGCGTAAAGCTGTGCAGAAAATGATGCTTCGTCCAAATGAGGTTCACTATTACTTGCCGCTTGTGGATAGTGTTGCTCAGGCTTTTGTTGCAAAAATAGAGTCCTGTCTGGATGCAAAAAGGGTTTCTCCAGATCTACGGGATTTGGTGGCAAAGTGGAGTCTAGAATGTAAGTGAAGAGGAACACGTGGAAAATCGATTTCTATTATTTGTGCTTAAAATTCATGAAAATCCTCATGTCCCGTACCATTGGTATCCTGACACTTTCAACATGCAAATTTCCTTTTATAATGGGATATATGCTCCCCATCCAAAATGTCTTGTGTGTGTACACATAAACGATGTGTATATAGAGCTGACAGCAAAGTTAATGAGACCTGACTAGACATTATTTCAAAATATAATGATATTATTATTTATTAATATATATGCAGCCGCTGGAATGGTGTGTTTTGAAAGACGACTTGGGTCGTTCGACGAAAATGAAAAATGGGCTAGACTGATGGTAGATGCTAACAAAACCATTTTCGTTGAAGGAGGTATACTCAAGCATTCCCTGCCATTGTTTAAATTCATCACGACACCCAAATGGAAAAGGTTTCTGGACGCGGAAGACCTTTTCTACTCGTATGGAGAAAATATAGTCAAAGAAGCTTATTACCAAAATACTGATGGATAGAATGTTTTATAATGCATAGAGTATGATGTTATTTAAAACATTGAATCCACTTATTTTGTTGTGTTAGAAACGCTTCGAAAATAGTGGAGGAGTCCATACAACACATTTCCAGCCTGGAAGGAAAGGGGCAACTTAAGGACAACCAGTATAGCTTTCTCACATACTTGCTGTCACGGGAAGAGCTCAGCATCAAGGATGTCTTCATAATCACTTTATCACTATTTGGCGATGGTCTAAGCACCGTAAAATGTTCTTTTATCTCTATATAGACTCTCTATTAATTAACGAAATATTACTACTAGTTGCTCCTACAAAGCTGTTTTTAAGGATTTTCGCAAATAATAATCTAATCCCAACTACTGTTTTATTACCCTACCTGTACCATAGACAACCCCTACGTTCATGTTCAATTTATACTGTCTGGCCAAACACCCGGAAATCCAAACCAAAATATTCCAAGAGATTAACAAAACCGTTCCTCGGGATAAAGCAATCACTGTTGAAATGATCAATCGGTTGCGTTTGTTAAAAGCAGCAGTGAAGGAAACATTTAGGTACTTCCGTTGATATGCTAGTCTTGATAGAGTTACTGCACACACTGTAGAAAGCTGTATAAAAGCCTACAAATATTTGCACATCTTATTATTAGTAGCAACAAAGTGGATTTGCTCATGTTACTTTGCAGGTTGTACCCTAACGGCACCGAAATTTCAAGAGTGACTCAGACTGATCTAATAATTGGAGGCTACAAGATTCCCAGCGGCGTATGCTAATTTCATCTTAATTCCCACGTTGGTGAAAGCAATTCCGTGTGCAAGCATGTTGTAGTAATATCTTTCTTTTTTTTCATTTTCAGACTCATGTTGATCTAAACCAATTCGTACATTTTCGGTCACCGAAATATTTCCATCAGCCAAATGAATACGTTCCAGAGAGGTATGTGATATGAATGCATATTGTTGATTGGGATTGGAAAAATGAACAGAAACCGTGTCGGGGAGGGAAAGCGAAACAGTAAAAAATGAGAGATTCTGTAATACAGTTGCTGAAATTCATATAAAATAATCCAGAAAAAAATTTTACACTGTTTTTCAAGGTGGTTGCGTGATGATCAAGCAGACGATATGCTAGCGACACATCCATATCTTATGATACCGTTCGGTCATGGAACGAGAATGTGTGCGGGTAGAAGATTTGCTGAGCAGGATATGTACACGGCATTAACTCGGATTCTCCAAACATATCATATTGAACTGACGGATTCCAATGAGCACATGGATCAAGTTTATCAGACTCTCTTATTTCCCCAAAACGAGCTGAGGATCAGGTTCATCAAACGAGATGGAATTTAATAAAGCACTGTTAATTCTACAGCAGAGCATGATTTGATGTGGTTAAGAATATTCAACAATTTATTAACGGTTACTTTTTATAGTAGTTTTATAAATATATAGCCAAGTCTTGATTGCATTTAAATATTAACCAATAATATACTCGTGTTTATATTAAATACATTTTGTCAGATTCGGGATTGCCTTTTACTAATAATTATTAACTGCGTTGTGTACAAACTGCATAGGCATAATTAAACTATGCGAATCTCACGAACAAAATAAAAGCTGTCATTATATTCTGTCATTGTCAATAGAGACCATCACAATATACAACTTACAATTAAAGCGAAAAGTTTAAATGCAAATGGTTTAACATAATTAAGACCGGATTTTACTAACCACGCGGACGATACTACTCACGATCATACCTACTTATTAATTGCATCAACGCAAAGAAAATAAATTTAACTTACACAAATAAATATACCATGGTGAAATAATAACAAATAACGAAATTATATACATGTCAATAATATTCATGAATAATATGTAACTAGAGGGCCTTTGCAAAAAAATCACTGGTCAATTGGAAAGATCACACATCATCACTCGCAAAAAAATCATCACTTTTTTATGAGCGCATTTACGGATGAGCATTCGGTGATGGAATCATTTTTGTTCGTTCCTTTTTAACAAACTCGGCTGCAGATCTATCCCAGTGACGACTTTCCAGCGTTTGGAGAATGATGGAGTTTGGATCTTTGGGTAGTGTCAATGGCAAGTGAATTTGTGGAAGATCTTGCAATTTCGTGTTGGAAGTTGCAAATGGAATGGATTCCAATGGAAAGAAGCACTCTCCGAGAAAGTCGTTTCTTCCAAACAAATCGTGGTCTTTCAGCGTGAACATGATAATGCCTCCAGTAGATAATTCATCGGGGCTGAGAGGCCTGTTTATATAAAGCACGCAATAAAAAAATGAACATGGAAGCATGTATACCTTTCAATTGTAACAAAAGCATTATTAATATTAGTTTTCAAAGAGGAAGCATTTTCTTACACAGAGAAGAGCTCGTCAAAGAGGGGGAACAATGTTTTCTTTTTGGTTTTGGTTTTGTAGACAGGTGCAGACGGGAAGGTATCTTTTGGTACTAATTTAATTTTGACATATGGGTCACATTGTCCTAAAAATAGACACAATATCATTCACTTCAATATTTCGTAACGTACAAAGCAAACCAATTAGAGAATAACTTGATAAAAAAATGATGGGAGCATGAAAGGATGTGTATTACCGTTAGAATCGTGTGGTTTCAGGTTTCTAGCATTGAGTAATTCTATCCTCAGCGTTCGAATGTCTTCACAATAGTGAGTTCGAATTGTAAGAGATCCCAAATCAGCAGTTTTATTAGTTTTTTGTGCCTGAACCTCATGACGGCTCTGGTAATACTTCATGATTAGCTCGGTCGTTGACGCGCCGTAAACTCCTATCAAGTTTTCAATTTCTTGAATATTAGAATTATAGACTGAATCAATTTCCCCCGGGCCATCTGGATAGAAAAAGTTGATGAGGATCTGGATCATGCAATGAATTTGTTTGAAAAAACTTGGAGGTCTTCGTTTCTGAAACATGAATAGGTACATCCAGTTATATATAGAGTTAGAGGAAACCCTTTTTATTGCGTCTCAAAAGAAAATGAGGGCTAATAGAATAGTACTCTGAAGGGGAATGCTTGTTAAGAATACCTCAATGTTTGTCGTGATGAGGTAACGTAAGGCAACCGAGGCATTTTCCCAAAGGATAGCAAATACTTTGTCGAATGTGGCAGGCTTCAACTTGTTCTTTAACTTAATTAAACTTTTATCTAGATATTTCACTAGCTTCTCTGTACCATACTCTTCCGTATCGGTTTCGCTACCCTCCAGAAGAAGTTTTTGAATTACTGGTCTCATCTAAAAATAATTTTTAATGGATATATTAATGACATTCGTTGATGGAATTGGATCGCTCAAAGTGTATATATCACACAAACAAATGTTATGGCAATGTTATTACCTTTAATCCAACTTTTTCCAGAATATCGATGATTTTGTTATTGATATTTTCATTGGCATTCTCCATCACCGTTACCAGTGTTCGCTTACATTGCTCGGCCACAGATGGTCCGTTTTTGACACCAAGCTGCTCAATAATTTTTGTCATGCCCAATTTGTCACTTATGGGTGCCATTTCCTCTGCCACCCATTCAATGTTATTGATTGCCAGGCACAGCTATAAATCATCAAACGTGACGCAAGTTCATTTATCAATGAGCAAGAGTAAAGGAGCTTGCACGTTTTTTATTTTAATTCGGACATTTACCTCGTCTGAAATATTATATTTGTCATCTACTGCCCTCTCCATTTCTTCCACCTTTTTGCACATTTCATCCGCGTAGAAAATCGTACATCGACAAAGATCCTAAAAATGAGCAATAAGCCAATATATTGCAATATGCTAGACCATTTTTACAAAGTGTGCATTCTTGACGAAATAAAGATTAATGTTGTTACAAAAGTAATCATGTCATTGTTACATACATCAAGAATTTTGGCAATGAAGGAGTAAGAGCCTTCTACTTCCGGCCACGAGAGCTGATTCCAAAAGATTTCAATCTGAAGAAAATGAAACAAAAAAAATAAAAACTGGGGAAACAAACAACCGCATACTAGGAAAAAGCTCGACATTTTGATTTAATCATTCAATTTCCATCAGCAAAACAGAATGAGCTTAGTAGTTGAAAAATCGATATGAAGTAAGCTTACTTGGTGGAATATATGGGCTGTATCCACCGCAGAGGATGTAAACTGTACGTAGTTGTCAACCGGCGTTAGCGTATCAAGTTGAACGGCCTTCCGTATTCGGTTCATTGCCTTGAACCAAGCAATGTCGAGCCACTGTGCAACGGTCGTATGGAACCAATTGTGGAAAGTACCATGAATGCAAAGATCCTTCTCGCATTGTAATTTTGCAGAAAGCCTGGAAATGTTCATAGGAACACACACACACGTCAAGATTTTTGTCCATAGCAAATGCTTCATGATGGTTCCAACATTGTTAATTATAATAGACATTTGTAGAATTTTTTAGATGACATCACGACATACTCTGCAAATTGTTTCACGGCTAAATAAAGTTCAAAAAGTGTTGTCCCAATGGAAACATCTTTGTCCTGACAGCAACCATCGTCATTTTTCAGATCTAAAGGCTTTAGATTTCCGCATATTTCTGCAACAACTGGCTTGACAATTTCACAGTACTGTCATGTCAGAGCGTAATTGGAATACATGCAAAAAAACAAGGGTAATTATGAGTGACATGATATTAGTTTGTAATTGCTATTGTTATGAACACGAAACATACCTTTTCATCGTAAACGAGGTAGGTGATGTTAAAATAGTCCACACCCAACAATCTATACAAAAAATCAAAACATTATTTTTCATTCATTTTTCATATACATTGGACTAGCATTAGTTGAACATTGTTATAACGCTTTTATTGTACTACATGTTGTTGTGATAAATCAATATTTGACTTTTCAACTTTGTCTGTGGCTTTAATATTTACAAATAGAAAGGAAAAGTCAAATAGAAAATATATGACTACAACATTGACCTTGAACTTACTCTTTGAAAACGTTGTGATGCATATCAAGGCCTTTACGTAAGTCTGCAATGAGTAGTTGGGCAACTTTTATCAAATGCTCTACTTCCGGTTCCTCAGAATTGGGATTATATTGGGCGATTCCAGTAAAGCTGAAATTTAAAGGAAATGGGTTACTCTTTTGAACCAAACATTTTATGAAAGTGTGTTACTGGAAATGGGTATTATTATTATTGTTTTCATACAACTCATTGGCACCACGCGAGATCGCATTCTCCGTTTTTTCTATAATGAAATCTACGGTAACTTTTGAGTCAACGTCAGACGCTGACTTTGGCTTCTCTATGATAAATGTTTTCAACATTTCCAAAGATCTAAGCAAAAATTGAAAAATAATTTAGCATAATTTTCTGTGCATTATATTAAGCTTGAAGAATAAGTAAGATGTACTATTTGGGTTTACATACTTTAGCATATAATAAACTTGTGCTGTGACATTTGAACTGCCAATAGAACATTGGTGAACGTTTCTAAAGAAAGTCACAAAGTTCTCCACCAATTTTTCAGCAGCAAACCAAAACTTTCTTAGCTGAAAGGTAATTTAAAGAAACAGATGTGTCATTATTTTCAATTCATGGCCATGGCCAAGCAGATGTGAGCACTTATTACTCAATTATCTGCCACTTTGCTTATCATCATCAGTGCTTACCTCATCCTCTGCCAATGTTTGGCTCTGCACGTGCTGCATAATAGCTTGAAATAATGGGGGGAAGAGTTTTGCATTTAATGGATGCTCGCATTGGACCCGGGTGTACACAAGCCATTGTGCAATTTCAATATCCTTCCGTGTCAGACCTCCCTGCAGTTCCAAAGTTCGTAAGATAAAGGCAGACTTGTTACTAAAGCGACCCTCCCACTGATGCGGCTCAATGTTCTCCTCGTCGAGTTCATGAACAAGCATTAAATGAAGGACATGTCGGTACTCCTGTGCAGCCACCTTCTTTTCCTTCTCTGCACCCAATGCCATTTTTATATGAATTTCTCCTTTCTTTTTATGGCCATTTCCATTCCTGCTCTCCAATGGACACCATCTATCAGATCCTTCAGTAGGAACATCCTAGCGAAGTTTACAATTAATTAAATTAAGCCATGGCAATGTGTGTATAGTGTAATGCAAGATTCCATCCACTGCATTATGTATGAGCAGATCTTTACCTTTAGGGGGATCTTGAGACAACCAAGAAATTCATGGCTTTGCTTTCCCGTTGATGCCGTCAATGCTATCTCTTTCATTAAAATCCTCAGTCCTCTGGTCGATTTGACTTCGCCAAATCGTTTCATTTTGTCCTTTACAGTTTCCTCTGGGTCATAGTCCCTACAAAGCAATTGTGAAAATTTCAAACCGTTTTACATCCAAATATTATGCACATTTTTCCATGATAAGATCTGGTCCACAAATAAAACCAGCAACTGCGCATTATTGCTACACCTATGCGATATGCTCCAACTTTAGAAAACAGAATCAGTTCAGGCTATCTATCTGTCTGTGTGTAGTAAAAATGAATGAACCAGTTTACACCAGCTATGCAGGTTAGTAAAGTGTGTTTTATCTTGTATGGTGCAATGATTAAAGAATTTATGAGGATCCTTTCAAAATGCATTCGCAGCAACAACAGCATCATCGTCATTTCACTTTGTTTGCTCACTACAATTATTACGGCGACAACGACTACTTTTGGAAATAATCCAAGATGGAACAAAATGCGCTATATCAACGTAACTTTTAGTACTAACATTGATTATGCAAGCAAGGTTTCTCCGCGTGTTTTATTTGCACACAAAATGGGAGATAAAGCCAGTTTTATTTTAATTTTTCTCTCTCGCACCGATATATTATAGCTCTCTATACAAACCGAGTGTCTGTCTGGGCTGACGAGTGCATCTTGGAAGAAGTCGTACATCATCCACAATTGAATGACGACATTTTTCATTGAGCAAAACAAACAAAATTTCATATTCTAGCACCAGCCACTACAGCATCATGAGCCATTTTCTCCGTACAATTTCTAGCAATTGTACGCTTCAAATTAAGCTTGACAGAGGAAATTGAGTAAGATGTAGTAAAAAACAGAGATAATATGCCTGCCAGTCTTCTATTATATGCGCACTAACTTAATAGCAGAGGCTGACACATCAACTAAAGTAATATATATGCCATTGTCTACTATGCCACTTTAAATAACATCGATAATGAAAAAAGGAATTTGAAATTTTCTTACCAGACTTCGATGTGAAGGACCTCCTCCTGGGAATTAGAGACTGGCCTATTTTAAAACAAACATACAAATATGCGTGTTCTTACTTACAAATGTTGACAGTATGTAAATGGCTTTCATTAATTTTGTTTTTTATAAAAATGTTACGTACAAAGAGAAATATTCCCTCCACACAGGATTCAGCGTTTCAGGTTTCATTGAGGTATTGTGTTTGTTACGTGGAGAGACAAAGATTGTGCAAAAGGGATCACTCAATCCTGCAATATAGGTATAATAAACACACATTACAGAAAAAATTTGCATAAAACTTTGTTCATGAAAATCGCAACAATTTCAGAAACAGGAAGCGATATAGATAATTGATTGACCCCATACCATTGACATCCTTTCCTTTGAGACCTTTAGCTTCCACCACTTCCAAGTTGAGAACCAGAGGCGGGGCTTGTTTCTCTTTGGCACTCTCCAGAAGTTTGGCATGTTTGTCATTGTCAATGTGAAATACTTGCTGCAAATGTGCAACCAAGCCATCAGTCTCAGGCTGATTATCACGGAAGCCTCGAGGATGCACCAATGCGTATAAAATCTCACTGTATAGATCGTCAATCTAGTAGAATGAAAGAAAATTTATGTAAGTTATACAGGAATACTTTTACTTGGAAAAGTGCAACTCTGCCAACTCCTACAATTCGAACATATATATTCTTTGCAAATAAATTAGTTTTGGATGTACGCATGATTAGAAACGCAAAAAAAATAAAAATAAACGGGGAAAAGTGTAAATTAAAATTGGATTGTTTTTAGTTTCAAAAATAAATATGGGGCAAGTTGCTAAAATTCAAAAGGGGATTGTAATTAAGTGGAAATGACGTTCTATTACTGTACGATTAACTAATGTTCCCTATTTAGGAAAGTGTAAAAACCAAACAAGCACAAGTAATGTGGAAAGGTTCAAATCCGCCATCCATACGGTCACTTTCCGCTTCAAAGTACTACAGCCATCCTCAGCAGATTCTAATCTGCGTGCTGCAAAGTTCCTCCGAAGGATTTTTAAACGACTCATCACTCCGTCTTCCTCTTTAAACTAAATCCCGTTTTCTTCTTGAAAATTTAAAACAATCAACTGGAAGCCCGTAGCAATAATAAAAAAATATATGTTTCTTCCGCGAGACTTTGATGAACAAAATTTTTCATGGTCACTTTTCATTGTCACCACTTCCAGTTTACTACCATTTTCAGTCAATTTGTCAGCATGTTATGCATGTGTAACTGTTGATGGCGGCAAGGGTGTCAAAAGATTCCAGTAGTGAGGATTGAGGATACTTAAAAATTTGCACTATTTGCGGTCTACATACCAAATGATTGTTTTATGTAGTAAAAGGCACAAGAAACCTTTTGTATTAGAAAGCACAATGCGAAATTGCCATGATTTTAAAATCCCACTGCCCTATTTACGAAATGAATGACGCGACTCACACACGAACTCTAGAAACCTGAAATAAACGGTGCAATTCTGCATACAAAACTATTCCCTGTGTGTGACAGCGTTAACGCTCTTTGGCCAAGTGAGAGAGAGAGATGATCTTTAACTTTCTTTGCCTGTGCTCGAAAACAAACAGAAAGAGCACACGCCACACGAGAGACAGAGGCTTTTTAGTGGTTCCTGCCAGAGTGACGAGGATCGGAACTGACTGCCTCCTGATTCCTTTTCCCTACACATATATCTTCATAAAAATGTGAACAGATTGATATTTACCACCGTCATCGTTCTCTCTGTATGAAATCCGAAAAACTACAAGAAGCATCTTTTATTTTACATGATTATTACTCTATCCCTTCTTTCTGTTTGCATCCTTGTTGTTATTACATGTAAACTGCAAACATTTATATGCGATGTGAGTACATCTATTTAAGTTGGCTTAAAATGTCAGTGCACCAAACTTACATTTCCTTATGCAAGTTTTTTTCCAAAGTAATAGTAATGATAACACACGTACGTAGTAACAGTATTGATAAAAAAAGCTTTGAAACAACAACTTGGCCACACTCTATGCAAATCTTTCTATATATTCATTTGTCTCGTGCAAACTATTACAGCAAACGGCCTGCCAACACATACCGTGTTTTATATATTCGTTAGTTGTACGAACGACGTATATTTATTTTTTAGCGAGTTTGCAAAAAGGACTCTTGAAAAGCTAATTTTAGTCGATGTGCATCAAGATGAAGGATATGAGTAGAGGGAGAGAGAGGGATGGATGGATAGATATACAAAATTGAAGGAAAGCACGACCTTCGTTGTTCCCATGGTCTGGCTTCAATCCACGGTTCAATCTCGAACTAGACTAAGCATTAGATACAGAGTACGTAGCCACTCTTAAGGAGAATAGCTTTGAGACTCAATTGAGCTTAATTATGAGTTTCATTAAACGAGGTTTAAGGGGTTGATTACTCCGATTAAGTTAAAGTAAATAAATGGAACAATGTGAGTGAGAGAATCACATCAAGAAAGCAGCTCCACACAGTGTGCATGCATGTATGGATATGAAAACAATTTTTTGACAGGCACACTCTTTTCGTATGACTTTCCCGAAAATAGCATCAACGTTGTTACGTGTGGCAATGATTTGGGATACATTACTGTAAATACGGCAAGATTGGTTGGTGATGATGACACCAACACCACCGAATCAGTTACAGATATGTACTCATCTCCCATCAGTAGCACATACTTAAAATTAATTAGTAGTTGTGTATAACATCACACATCAAACTGTTTAATCAAACTAGAAAGAGAGAGCAAAGCAGTTAAAAAAAAGTTGTCCAACGTTTTGGATAAGTGACCGTTATTTGTAACCATGACTGGGGGAGTTACTTGGATGGACAAAAAAATAAAATATGGTCTCTGCTACGACGCAGCTTTTGTGACCGAGACGGTGCAGTAGCCTCAACTTTAAATACACACTGCATTTCATGTTCATAAAACATCGTCTGCTATTGATATTATGATAATAATTTTTAGTATGCAATGCACTGAAAATCCAGTCTTCATGGCGCTGACTGAGCCTGTCACAAGCTTATTTAAAGCTTTGAAAATAAAAAAAATAAAGCTCATTTATCATCATTTATTTAGCGTAGGAGTTGATTGTGCGTTTTGGTAAAGTCCAATAGATAACGTAATATACCATTACAGTTAATGATCTGTTCTCCTGGTAGTTTGTCGCTACTCTTTACTTTAACCATGACCTGTCAGTCACAAGAGGAAGTTAATGTACACTTCCACTGTAGATAGCTTCTTGGAAGCTTTATCAACAAAACAAAAATAACAATTACGCAGACTACTGCATAACCACACAAAAAAAATCTGTTTATATTCTATTCATCAAAAAAATATTTCAAACAAAATAAACATAAACCACGTCTGTGCCGTTTGTAAGTAAGTTGAATGCTTAAAAATGAAGTTAAGAAAGTTAAAGACAAAACCTCTGGGGCCTGTGAGAAACTCAAGGAATGATAATAAATACTAAACTGGTATGTGGAGTAAGAGAATCATAACAACTTTTTTGTGAACAAAGGAAAAAGGAAGAGAAAAAAACTCGTTGAGATTCCATTTAAACTAGGTATACTCCCATAAACCAGCTTCACCTGTAAATCAAATGCTTCCTTTCCGTTGCTCAAGAAAAAGAAAGGATTGTATTACAAAAGTGAAGATTTAAAGGGCATTTCTCATTTTATTTTTAATATAGAACTTTGCAGAGAAAGGATTACGGGACTTTTTTAAAAGGAAATGCCATAATGCCAAGTGTAATTGTCACTGGGAAGGAAATAATCATGCCGATGTGATTGGGATATAATTCATGTACAAGTGGAATGATTACTACGGACAAATAATTTTCTACTCTACTTGTGGTAATGAGCTTGCTAATGCATAATATACAAATTCCTACACAATCAAGTTCCCTGAGGTGTTTCTTCTTATGTAAGAGCCAGTTGTTTCCGTTTGGCTTTTACCGATATATCGTTAAAAACTCTCAAAACCGCAATAGTCTAGGATGGCTGTTGTAATTGCGAATCATTGCATGCATTCGTCTTGAATTTTGCAACACGTACTTCAGGACAGGAAAGAATATTGTGTGTCGCTTCCGCTAACATAACCAGTCTAAAAGAGCAAATTGACTGTAAATTTTACATTTGAGGTGAGACAGCGACAACATGACATTGGCATTTTTAGTTTGCCAGACTGCTTTAAGGAAGCTTAAATCAGGCATTGCCACGCTTCTAATTAAATTGTATTCTGTACAAAAATTGTTTTTTTGTTGGATCTATCTTGTAACGTGTTTGTTGTAAACTTCAGTTGCTTTTGTATACTTAAGCTAAGCTGATAACGGATAACATTTTGTTTATTATTTATCCGTAATGCAAGTAACGTTAAGTAAACTTACGTTCCATCCTCCAAGCGTTGGCCATAGCTGATCTGCTATCAGCCCGTCAACATCATCCGGCTGAAACTTGAATTCTTGAATCCGTTTTTTCTCACTGTTCTCATACGAGATCCGAATTGATGAAAATTTCTCAAAAAAGTCCTCATTTCCATCTTGGTCAGTACTGAAACAATTGGAATATAATAAAGCTTTCTTTAACCAAATATACCAAATTGGGGCACTGTGAGACACTTCCATAACTGCTGTCATGATGATTTATTACAACTATAGCTTATGCTTTCTCGGGTTGCTTGTAAAGTTATAAAAAGATTTACCCTCTTCTCCTAATTCTCCTTCCATTTATGCCTTTCAGAGTGTTAACCACTCGACTTAACAAAGTTTCCGTTTTAATAAGCATTATTATTATGCTTTGCTAAATATTTACTCTGCTTATCTTATTAAATATTCAATTCCATATAATCCAACGTGCGTCTTATTTTATTATTGCGACAATCACCACCCTGAATTTACTCATCACCACCACTACTATGAACACTTGAGATTAAATTTGTTTTGCATTACATGTTTTTTTCAGGTATCCACACTGATCACAAAAGAACAAAGAACAGGACAAAATTATTAGCGTCCGTTCGCCGGTAAACCACCATATAAAGTATGCAATGCTCTCACTCTACCTTTTCCTTTTAAAGTATGAAAAGAAGACAAAGATGAGTCATGTCCTTTTCCTCGCTAACAATAATCGTACACAGTGCTAATTAGATGAACTGTTAAAATTATTTCTTGAAATCTGAGCGACAAACTGTACGTAGTTCCAATTCTTATACTGCGCTTGGGCAAATATTTTAAATAAATGTGCATGCTAATGAATAACTTAACTTGCCACTGTCTAGAGAATGGTGAGTAGTGGTGGTGTGCGTGTGAAGCTATATCCTGTTTTCACGCGAATGTAGTACATACGTATAAGCTATATAAAATACTGTTACACCGCAAAACGTCACATGCGTAAGTTGTAGCACGGCGAAAAGTTTTTAATAGGAAGCGTACCAAGAAGTAATGATTTATTTTATAATCAAAATCGACCATATAATCCTGATGTGCCAATTTCTTGCCAGGATCTCCATTAAACTCTTTGAAAGATACTTCTTGAATGAAGTGAAGAACACGCCACTGGTGAAAATGACTAACGATGATACTCTGAATTCATAAAGCACCTTCTCTTCATATTTGACAGTCAGTTTAGATGATCGTTATTACCATACATTTATATGCGATTCCGTATCATTAATATTTAAACCAGTCAGCCTGCAAAAAAATAAGCAGAGAGCACGTATACAGCAGCGATTGTAAATTCTTTTGAAACCCCTCCAGAAAAAATGAAGAGAGGGAGAGAGAATGTTATGAGATTATCCTGGAAGGTGTGTTTGATGAAGTTTAGACAAATATTATATAACGTGAATGACATCTCATTAGCATCTAATTATGACATGAAGGATAACAAAGTATGTTTAACTGACACATAAACTTATTATTGCCAAATATAGTATCTTTATTACATACGGCTATGCACATAATAGATTACCTATTGCTTAAGATAAAATAGACATTCATGACATAATGGAGAAGGTTGGGAATATTAAAATGAGAACGCAAATTTATTCATAATTTTCCAGAGTTAAAAAAAATCCCACAATGCATTCCTAGGATTAAAAGGCATCCCACGGCTTTGTTCGTTTATTGACCTAGAGCACTGAAGATCATGTTTTCATTCATTTTGCAACTACAGACAACAAAGACAAGACCTTCCCTACCAGATTAGCGTATGCATGTGGATAGGTTATGTTTATTCAAAAGTTCTGACCAAACTCGTTTATCTTCTCTACTCTCGACTACACCATCATTAAATCTCTCCACAGCTTACTTTGTAACACACCCGAAATATTAATAGCTCCTTCTACCGCGTAGACCAATATTTATCTTAATTTTTTGCACATTCTTAACAGTTTGAGTTGTAACAATGCGGCTTGAATCATAAAGTCGGAAGAGTTTTGTTTGTTTGCTGACGTATGTGAAACTCATGAGGGATTTTCGTCTAAAATGTCAATCCAAATGCCATGAGTTTCTTTCGTGTATCATCAAGTCTAATATTGACATTCAGTGAAGTTTCGCATCATTGCTAGATTTCCAAGTAGAAGTTTTCTTAAAATGGACGAAAAATCTTTTCAGGTTCATTTAACAAGATGATGAGTGACAAATGAGTCAGTGCAGTGCATCATTGATCGTTTGTATCGGTAAAATAAAATATGACACTAGAGTGAAGTATTTTAGAGATTTTCCTTGTGGGCTGGACTATCAGTTCCTCAAGTTGAACAAGTGAGGATGACGCAATGGGACTCTGGTGCGCTGCACATTTCATGAGTAAATTTATACGTGCAACTCATCAAATTTTTCTTTCAGTGTTACCGTTTAGTTGGTGGTGGGTTGAATACTCAACTAGCTATTTACGTCTGGTCTTACTTATCACTTGTAGTCACGTAGTAGTTTTTAGACATCATGCCCATTTCTGCACTTTTGCAGGTGATGCATCATTCATGTTGTTGTATATATTTATGACTGGACTCTTTTACAAACTTACATGACATGACATCTTCAAATGGAAATGCTTAAGTAAAATGGCTCCTTTATTGCATTACAAGATGCACCTTGCAACTTTGTTAATGACCTGTTTCCAAATCGTACACGACAAATCTTCAAGACTATTTTAAGAGGTGCTTCACAGATCAGATAACGTCGATCATATAATAAGTATGTATGATGCCAAACCAATGTAGTGGTTTGTTTCAATCTGATCCTGGCTTAATGTTTCATTACTTATGCAAATGCGTATACCATAGACATAGTGGCGTACCACCAACATTCCAGTTTTTTTCACAAATTTTAGTGAATCTACATTCTAAAATAGCTTGAGTTACATGGTACATGGGTTGTGGTATACATTTTTAGTTCCATGTTCATGGAAAAATGACTGCCTCAAACACGTATGGGTTACATTAAATGACACCACAAGATTAAAATCACGAATTAACTACATGGAATGCTACAATGATAATAACCTAGTATATAAAACTTAAAAAGCTTTTTCGAATCATTTCTTTTTAATGCAAATAAATTAATATCGACTAAAACAATTTTTATGTAATAATTTGTGGGAAACAAGGCACTGTTTCAAATCTGCTGACTAGAACAGTGGCAGGGAGAACTGTCACTTGTGTTTTAATGGTATAATTAGCACATGAAAAGGTTTAAAAGCACGCACAGAAAGAAAGTCAACAAAGCACAACACTTTAAATAGCTCATCCTCCATGTACGTGTCACTATCATTATTTAGGCTGACGAACCAATTCTAGTTTCTAGTAATTGTAGCACGTTCTACCTGCTAACCATCCCCTACGAGTTGTACTAGTGCGAGTATAATTAGTCATGAAACTTTAAAAAATATGCTAAAATTAATTTTTCAGGAACACCCATCCGTGGAATGAAAAAAAGAGGAAAGAGAAAACTCATTAGCAATGCGCATAAATAATTAATAGGTGCGTTAATGGAGTCATAGTTTCATATATTTTAAATTACTAACGTTGATTGAAATAGTTTTAGGTACATTTATTCTTGTACTTGTCACATATTTTGTGATTCATACGACAACACACTTCTTAACTTATTTACATGGAATTGTAAAACCAAACAATTTTTTGTGTTTATCTCCAGATTCCTTTAAAGCTTCAAAATAGAATCAAAATTATACATATATTTTTCCAATTAACTTCTTACCAATCAGCTAAAGCCCTGAGTAACGCTCGTTTTCTGGTAGTGCCCCTGATTCGCAAGCGTTTCTTACTCGACGGAGTTGCAGGTATTCTCGGCGAGTTAAAAGAGTCTGGGGAAACAACAATCCGAATCTGGATTTGGGGTGGCAGGCTAATCTGAGTATTTTGTACTTTCGCTGGATGCACATGAGATGAGGACTCCAACGACAACTGGTCACACGCTGGACAGCATGAATTCCTCCCCTTTTTCGATTTCTTTGGAAATCGCAACCGAATGTTTAAACATTCCGTTAACATGTTTTCTATCTCACTGCTCCTATCGCTCTATTTAACAAAAATCATGCACTTTTTCATGCAAACCACAGAGACGCTAGTAAAAATGACGTTTATGCGTAGTCGGTGCATAACGCACACTGTGTGCCATACGGTTACACTTTTTCCTTTAAAATATATATTTTCAAGCACAGGAATCCTTGTACAGGAAAAACTATGGGCGTTTCTTATTCAATTCAAATCATTGTTATATACCGTCTTTATCCATGTTATAACTTTTGCAGACAATAAAATTGTACTAGATGGGCAGAGGGTGAGGCTTCTCTGAAGACGTTGGATATTGTATGCAGCTTAAATACACTTCCTGTCTTCCCAAAAAATATACCTACATGCTTCACTTTTTAAAGTTCATGAAACTTATTTTAAAAACATTTACTGTCTATAAATGACTCTGATGCTGCTGCTGCTGCAATTTTTAAAAACGAGCTGTCCATTCACTCGTTATGGATGAAGGGAGCGAACAACAACACGGTTAATAACAATGGTGGATGTTCTCAACTTCCCCACTTGTATGATAATCACTGGAGCGTGCACGCCTGTTGCGTTGCAGATGGTCAAAGCGGAAATTGTGTACTGTTTTTATAAATATTACGCGAACATAATTATTACATAAAAATATAGCCCTAGCCCAGATTCTTGAAATCAACTTTTGTCTTGAACCATCTTCAAAATCCCAAAATGAGATTTTAAATATGTTAAAGGGTTGATTTCAATTCCTAACACGCCAAACTCACACTTAAACCAAACCAAACGACACTTTTGCCCTATCTCATTCGTTTGAGATACTAGCTAAAAGTGTAAAAACCAAATAATATGCTTCATTACTCATGGTAAAAATCTGTGACCAGCTTTCAAGAAGCTGCGCAATGGCGGCTTCGAGAACTGGAATAAAGGGACTCCATCACATTTTGCTATCATTATTTTTGCACAAAGCAGGGCTTCACGTGGCTATGCATATAGCAAGTACCTCTGTCAAAAAACTTGATCTGTCGGTTTTGTGCTATGAATGTATTTTGCGAATCATCTGAATATTTAATTACTTTATCAGGTAGTTTTAGCAATGATGACCAGTGGATACTAGTTTTTGTATATCTCGTTTTGTCAAACAAATTGGAAAATTTTATAATATTTTATGATATATAATAATATGCATCTGTTGATATAACACAAGGTGTAGTAGACTGCACTGTTATTGTTAAGTCCACTTTAAATGCGCAAGTACCTAATATCAATGAAAAAAAAACTAGTTCTGAATTGCAGGAAAATTGACAAAAAAATAATATGCGTATGAGGATGAAATTTGTGGAACTCTGAACACTTTTTGTATGGATACAACTTTTTTTGCTAAACGAGAAGCACAATTCCTTTGTCTCCGATTTACTGGTCTAAGCGTTGTTCCGTGCTGGTTGCTTAGAAGTGACTCGCGTCACCCCAAAATTAATACACTCAAGTGTATTAGCTTTTTATTGTATGAATATTTAATATTTTATTATCTTCCGTATAGCACAATGTTCATCTGCAAAAATCTTGACTGTTGGACTTGATCACTTTTCAATAGTCTAAAGACACTGAGCCACTGTAAAAGTACAAATTTGCTGACCTTGATCAGATCAGTATGCAAGTTTGTAAGAACAAGACATAAATTTTCTTTGCATTTTACGCAAGCTTATGTACCCATTGTTGTAAGTTACTACCCGATTGAGAATATCAAATTCAAGTTGAAGGTTGAGCATGAAACAGTCAACTGAAGCAGTTTTTGGCGAGAAAGAGAACAAATCACTGCAAAAACCGTGTGGATATAAATGGTTCAGTCAAGTTGATATTATAAAGAATTCATAAATCCCAAAGGCAATATCCTACCACAACAGTAAAGTACACATTTATTGAATAGTTTTCACGGGATAAACTGAGGCCGAGGGGGAAGCGAATGACTCATGCGTATGCCACGCTAATGATCCCAAACAACAATGTAATTATAGTAATGATTGTTGCTGCAGCTTCAAACTTCAAGCAACAGTAGTACACAAACATACAGAGAAAGCCTGACAGCTTTGTATTGTTTCTGTGCATTTTTTGACGGATGGAGGACGACAGTTCAATTCAGGTTAGAAATGAGGATTTACTGGCAAATATACATAAATATTATGTGGTAGTGTTGGTATTTCACATTTAGTTTGGTACCTACACTGGTTCATTTCCGCAAGCAAGGCAGATGTCTGCTGCGTGTGTGCTTGTGCGGATAAAAAATAGAGGCATGATAGCTGTGATAACATAGCGATAAAACTGATGCTAATCTACGGCGTTATGGAGTGCAGAAGGGGTTCGAATATGGTTTCAAATAATGCGTTAAACAACATGGGAGTAACAATGCAATAATTGCAGCTGAAGATGGTAGGGAGTCACGTTGCACCTGCCTCTCTGTTGAAAATGCGTTCTGCTTAGAGCACATAATACTTTAATAAGATCGGTTTCATGATGAGGATGATGAGCCAGTGTAATTTGTGGTGACTCCTGTACAGTACATTATAACTGCGCTACCCTTTCCTGCTAATTTTTCTGGCTTTACAGAGAATTGCTTGCATTTTTAAATCAAAACTTATACAATTTCAACTTATGGTAGATTGAGGTATAAGTCAAGCATGTATATTGCTTTTTACTATAAAAAATGTGTATTTGGAAAAGGTCCATGATTCCCTCAAATGTCCTTTAATTTATGATACATGAATGATCATAATAATAGTAATATTATAGAACTTATGTGAATCATCATCATTGAAAAAATTAATCATGGTTGATGTGCAATCCTGCATAAGCATTATCATTAATGGCAAGTAACAAATTCACAATGAAAACTCCAGTGGTTAATGTATAAATTGTACTTGAAATGTTTCAACAGTCACATTATTTTAAGTTACAGTTTTCAAATACTGTGTTCAAATGGGAGGCAACATGTTTTTATATGCAAACCAATAATACTGCGCACCCAACAACTGAAAGTGTGGCAGTTCTGATTTTGGTTTCAGTCTGTTCCCATGGATTGCAGTGAACTGTGGCTTTGTTTGTTTTACATTTGGATCAAAATCATCCATCAGATCACCAACTATACTGACTGATGTAAAGCTTATGTTGTTGTGGAGTATGAAAAATCGACTACATGCATCAGCAAGCTCGCAAATTGCAAAACGACGAGTAAGGGCTAAAAAAATCCAACTCCTCCACTGGCACATACATTTGATAGACTTTATGACAGGAAACGCTCTTTTTTACCTGTATCGCAGATTAAGCTAAACTTTTCATATTTATTCTGTCTATTTTGTTGCATGAACCATTTGGTGCACATGCAAATGGAAAATTGAAAGATTTTTTTGTTTGCGTGTAATTTAATTACAATTTAAAAAAGCATGGTTGTAATACATACGAGTGAATGAGTCACAAATTTGCAAGGTTGTAGTCAACAAAACCAATATGACCCGTGAACAAATCTGAATTTTGATGGACATAAACATAGGTACATGGTATAATGTATTGTTATCTTGTTACCAACAATGTCAGCTTTGACAAACAAACATGGAGCATATTGCACACAAATGGTCGCATTACAGGATTATCTCATGCTAAAATAATGAATGTTTTAAGTGAATATAGAAAGAAAGTTTAAAAATAGCAAACCATTATAATTTTTAATCACACAATACGAAGAACATCAACAATTAAGGAGGTAAAAACAACGACTAGTTAAGTATTACTCTAGACGCTTATATGTATAATTATCGCCATCCCCACCTACAATTAAATTGTTACCATAGCACTTAACAATATTACTAGGTAATTCAATTAGACTGGATGCTGTTTTAAGAATCAGTTCAGTATTATTAATATTTGTAATTGTTGAGTGATAAATTCATTCATAATGGACACTTGAGAGATATGCATGCATATTTATAATACATAAATTTACATACGTAAATAGTACTGACGACTGACTTGCATTAACAGTAAAATCTAAATATAATGTTCAATCCCTATTTCAGTATAATCATTTTCCTCTTCATCTTGACAATATCAATCCTGTCAATATTCTAGAAAAGGGGAACACATGCCAATCTGTCATAATGACCTCGAACTTGAATTTAGCTCTTTTAATTAATGTCTTTTATGACAGTATGCACTCTAAAGTACTTAAACTAACTAAACGACCCTAATGAGCCATCACAAACATTTTGTAACCCATTTTCCACTTGAGGATAAATCAATGAAAGAGTTTATTCAACTTCCAGTTTACATTGGTACAAAAATACACATGTACCTACAAACCCACATATTATATTCTACTTAAAACTAATATACTTTTTTCATTATGGAATGGTCGTCATTAAAAAGCGAATCTGCTTATTTTTACTAAACACGAGCTCACCTCATTTTCAACATCTTCAATATATATCGATCATTTATGACTTGCATGAATACTCTTATTTATGAATTTTTTGAATGTATAATATAAGTTATATTATATAACCAATGAGTAGCACATGTGCTAAATAGAAGTGATTTGAAATATTAATGACATTAGTTAACATAAGAAAAACGAACAAAATTCATATATCTCACACAATGTGCTAATATATTACACAAGTGAGCCCAGCATAATTTTTCTGCATGCACAAACATTATCCCAATATGTTTTGCTCTTTGCAGTGCAAATTTTTTTCTGCTGTCTTCACTTTCTTCTCAGCTACTACTCTTTTTCATGAAAAAATATCCCGTGTATGTAAGTACTATGGCTTATATATAACGCAATGTAATGAACAAAGTTTGCAACGGAGATCGTAAAAATAAACTCTTACTTTTTGCGTGTGGCCTCGTCTGTTTCCACACTGGCTTCCTCCTCCACCGGCAAATCGGACTTAACAGACGGTTGGATTGCATCACTGCAGTGTTCTAGATTCGACATGCCTGGTTCTCCGTCGTCAATCCCTATCTCTTCATTCCTATTCACTTCTGGTTCAGCTGAGAAAGTAGGTGCGGACGAGTCAGGGGAACACCTATCCACCGTATCAACACCCGTTTGGAGTAGCTTCCCTTCCAAGGGTTCATCGTCACCGTTTCCGGACATTTTATAAACACCTCAAATCCAACAAAAAAAATCTGACAAATTACTAACAACTCATAAACTATTTCCCTAAGACTCCCACTCACTTTATATGAAACACTTTAATAGTTTGGCTGAGAGTTTTGTGAATGAAGCACCTTCACAACCAATCACTCTCAGCGGACGTGCTAACACGTGGATAATGGAAGTTTCCTATGGAAATCCTTAAAATTATAAAACTCTTTTGCAACTTTGGTCAAAAGTGAGATGTCAGAATTAGGATCAAAGAGAAGCAGCGTGTATGTGTGTGGATATTTGGCTAGTTTGATAGACTGAACCACAACATAACAACTGAAGCTTTGCCAGCTTTGTAAAGTAGTTTGTTGGTCACCTCACATATTCCGGCAGTGGGAGTATCTTGGAGGATCTACGGTCTTGTTTTTGGGATTCTGTGAATCAAAGTATGTAGGATAATATGCATGGGCATGCAGGCAATGTGCACCATTTCATATGAAACATGTTCACATTTACATTTCACATTCACAATATTGTTCAGCCAAAATCTACTTGGCTGCTGCATGGATTATTATTGCAATGAATGAACAAGACTTAAAAAGTATGCATCAGCACAAAAATCCTTTTTATTATTCATCGGAACAACAAAGTCATGAAGCATGTTTGTTAATTCTCATGATGATGAAGGTGAGTTTTCAAAGAATCGCTCTTGAAAGGATAGATAAAAAAATGCTAGCTATATTACTGTCGTTTGGTCATGTCGTGACTTTCTGCTTGAGGCAATAATTTGGAGATCAAGTCACAATTGTATAGAAGAAGTATATGTATGCGTTATTAACTAAAATGATATCATCATCTATTGCTACCTTAGCATTGATTCTTTTCTACGGCATGTTTTTTTGGCAATGCAACACACAACATGAGCTCCTTCCAACAAGGCTCTAAAAGGAAAGTGATTTGGTATAAAGAAACTGCTAAATGGAAAACACAGCCTTGACCAAGAAATCATGGAGTTGGGCAAAAAAATGGTGAATGGCTGAAAGTTAGCATTGAAGATGATGTGAGGCAGACTAAATTTATGGTGAGAGATGTTTTTTAAATAAAAAAATAAAATCTTGACTCAACAAAACATCGTGTCTATACACCTTGTAGAAAAATTCTCATAAAAAATTGGTCGCAACAACCTTCCTCCTATGTCCATAAAATGCATATACTTTTGTTGGTTAAATTCTTAAAACACAGTGGTAATCTTATTGATTACCTGTACGCTAACAACTTTACTCTCTGTGTTTTTATGAGGTAGAAAATACTATAAACTTGGCTTGCAATAAGGCAGCACAATCATTATAAATGCTGGAAATTCATGCTATACAGGTAACTAACTACCTATATAGGTTGTAGGTATGTACATATATAGTTTGTATCTTGTATTTACACTAATGTATTCTCATTAAACACTCTTTATAATTTTCAATTCAAACTGACATTGATTGCTGGCTTATTATTCTAGATTATAATTTGATGACCATCGTTGTTATAATAAATGAATTAAATGAAAGTCTATTCTTTTGATGTTTGGCGTCTAAAGAAAAACGAATTGTCCGGCTAGATGTGTACGATGCTTCGTTCAAGTTACTATGCACTTTAAAATATCGCATTTCATGGTCCACTAATTAATGAATATAAGGTAGGCAAGTATGTAAAGTAGGAATTTTAGGGCATCCAGAAAATACTAAGCATACAAGTTACTTTTACAAAAAGTGTTTATCAGTTATCTATGTATTCTCTCTGAAGCATGATTTGATTACCTCCGTGCTGGTATGTTTTATTAAACGCTTAAACTCGCATGTCGCTGCTATTTCGTGTTTTCTTGGGTGGGAATTTGTGGCAATGGAGCAACAATGTGCGTAAACCTAGATAAAAATTTTCTCACATGGCTACTATAAATCATATAACAATGGACTGAAAAATACGTGAATGTTTTCATTTGGGTACAGATCATGTGCAAGCCTATTTTAGCTTAATATTTCAATAAAAAACTACTTAATAACAAGTGGTCGATAAGATTACGTGTTAAATTTTAAAATCTTTATATTATTATTATAATTGCTATGAAAATATCCACAGGAATGTGACACATTTTAGCTAGTACATCAAAAGTTGCATGTAGGATGAAAATATGAGGGGATTTTTATGTGCCGAGTAACCTTCAATAATATGTAGTAGTAAACCTTTTTTTACCCTATTCCAGTTTCCAGGCTGGTGTAATTATGCATGTAATACACATGTACTTACATAAAAATAAAATGTGTTCGTGTTTGACATTGCCAGAGTCGATGAGACGAAAGACGCTGCAAGCAAAATTTTGCATTTCGGATTTTGCATGCGAATATTTTTTACTTACCTCGCTGTTTCGTCCGCTTGTCAAGTAAGCTGTGCAGGCGGCATGATTGATGCGGCATGCAATGCTCTTGTCTAGAGATCTGACGTTTACTCATGCTTGTGGACCCGCTGAGTTGTTGAAAGAATAGTCCATTATGTCCCTGGAAGGGTGTTTCTAGTCAAGATTTTAATGATGATTTTAATGGCAATAGTGATCACTATTTTTCTGATATGTTCAGTGAATCACCACAATATAATATAATGTAATATGATTTGCTAAACTATGCATTTCGTGGCAACGCGATATGAACGCAGCATGAGCGGAAATGGTATGATGACAATGAGTGTGGGTAGCTTAAAATGACTTGAAATTTACTGACATTAAAAATCTATTGTTCGGTCCGATACAATGATTATCTTTAACGGAGAAAGGAATAAAGACGAATTAGTTTATGCATTATCATTCTTGTGACGAAAATGTATCTACTTCAACAAACAAATTGTTACGAAAAGGATATGTCGCAATTGGCCTTGAATTTGAACTGGATGCCATAATAAGTTTATGGAAAAAGTGCAAAGTCCCTATTTAACTAAATGACATTTATTTTTGAAGATGAGATAAGTGTTAGTGCAGGCAAAGAGCAGGTTTTATGTATGATTTGTTACAAGTCGGGAAGCGTAAAGTTTAGAATGTCTACAAGACACGGCAAAAAGTATAATATGCAATCTAGCTTTTTACGAATACATAAAATAGTATGAATTAATTAATTAAAGTTCTGATGCATCGAGA
>JAHZMV010005786.1:0-17595 GCA_027743765.1 Coecobrya sp. COE2
AATACTCTTTCAATTATAATACTCTTGAATTATAATACTCTTGAATTATAATACTCTTGAATTATAATACTCTTGAATTATAATACTCTTGAATTATAATACTCTATAAAGTATAATACTCTTTAACTGTTCTATATTATATTCAGTAAAACTACATAATATTATTATATTATGAATGTTATTATATTTATGATCTCATAAATAAAGGTTTATTTCCTTCGGAAATTGTTTAGTGTCTGTGCGGAAAGCCTTTCTTATTATTTATTTAATAGTTCCAAGCCGTTTACACTTTAATTCAAACATAATTTCAAATAATTTACAACGGTATCACTGTACCCCTTTGGCTTTATCTAATTGGTTATCTAATTGGTATGCGGCTAAATACTATTTAAGCGACAATTATTAGTAGATTACATATGCCCATCATTAAAGTGTGTAGTATCAAAAATTAACTCCATGCTCCACCTTCTTTGTCGTTTAAGGTAATAAGTTAATTAAGAAGGTGATTATCTCAACTAGCCCCAGTCAAAATGCTTATGCGGACGGTGTAGCAGCCTAACATGAGGTGATGGATGGAAGGAAAGAGAGTCATGGAGTGTGCGAGGGATGCGCGAGCAACTCTGCACACAACATACCCATGCTTACTTGCTGCAGCTGCAGATTGCATTTGAGTGGGCCCTGTCACCCGAGTTAGTCGGAGTGTATTTAATTAAAGTGAGTTAATTGATGATTAAGATTGGTAAAGTGTGAAGAGAAGGACTTTAAGGATGGCATCTTCCAGCCGACCCGAATATATTGCTCCACCGGACATTGTAAGTCATGGCGTAATTTGTGTGTATGTTAAAGTGTAAGGTCTTTAATTGGACTGGAATTATGGGATGGGCGATTGTTGTTGTTGTGTGGGAACTGTTTAAATGTTAATGTGTAAAATGTTAAATATGATTAGTAATTTGTTCACTTTGATGTTTGCAGTTTTACAATGACGATGAAGCACGAAAGTATTCACAAAAGTAAGTCGGTAATCAAGTTAAAAATATGTACGGTTGTTCATGAATTATAAAGGCAAGAAGATTGATTATTTGAATTCATTTCTCATTTACTTTTAGCTCTCGGATCATGGAAATCCAAGGTGAGATGGCGGCTCGTTGCATTGAATTGCTGGAAATTCCTGATGATGAGCCCCGGTTCATTTTGGATATTGGTTGTGGATCTGGATTGTCTGGAGAGTGTTTGGATGAGGATGGACACATGTGGGTTGGACTTGACATCTCTCAGAGCATGCTCAGTAAGACATTATTGATAACCTACATTATATTTACAGTTTTAGTTGTTGATATTTGTAAAAATAACGGCGTGTTTTCATTGACATCTGTCATCTTTCCTTAAACTTGCAGGTGTAGCAAAAGAACGTGAAGTGGAAGGAGATCTGCTTTTATCTGATATGGGCGATGGCTTGCCGTTTCGCCCTGGAACTTTTGATTATGCAATTAGTGTCAGCGCAATACAATGGCTGTGTAACAAGGATAAAACTGTCCACAATCCTGTTCAACGACTGAGTCGCTTTTTTACATCTTTGTATGCGGTTTTGGTAAGATTTTGTATGCCATGTGATAATATGATTTAATTTTCTTGATGTGGTTAGTAAATGTGCCCAAGATTAGCATATGATATGTAATAATAAAATGTTGTACAACATGATATTCTTTACAGAACACTGGCGGTCGTGCAGTATTTCAGTTTTATCCTGCTAATGAGCATCAGAAGTCTTTGATTATGGCACAAGCTACCCGTGCTGGGTTTAATGGTGGTGTACTTATTGACTACCCAGAGTCGAAAAAGAAAATGAAGCTGTATTTGGTGCTAACTGTAGGATCTGTTATCGACCATGGAATGCCTGAAGCCTTGACTGACGCTCCAACCACTGTAAGCTATGCAAAGCGACAAACTAATTATCAACGGAATAAAAGTGACTTGAAGAATCGAACAGCTCCCAAGTTTTCTAGGGAATGGATTATGGAGAAGAAGGAGCGGCGACGTCGTCAGGGAAAGAATGTACGACCAGATACAAAATATACCGCTAGAAAACGCGCAGATCGCTTTTAATGTAACTTAATTATATTATTGATTTTTACAAATAAATTTCAATTATATCGTTACTCAAATCGACTTGGGTGATTATATTTTAATATAAGTTGTTATTGTAATTGTACGTTATTATTACAAATTCCGAAGCGTATTACATTACCATCTAAAATGTGTATATTTTTATCAATACTTACGAACTCATCCTCAGTTTTATTTGCAGTTATTATACGTAGCCATATATTGGATTCTGCAATCAGTAGATTACGTAGAAATTAACCGGGTTTAATTAGTAGCTATATTTACATGTATTATCTGAACATCACACTAGAATCCAGCTGAACGAAGTTAATTTGAGAAGCTGTCATTTGATTCTATAGAGTTTTCCATTCCATCTGCCGACTGTTCCGACATTTCCGAATTTATACTGGTGTCTGCACTACTACCATTCTTATCATCATCATGTGCGTGTAAAAGGAGCCTCCATAATTTTACTTGTCCATCCCAAGACCTTCTACTGCACACTTGACGCTTATCAGGAGTTCTCGGCTGTTTTGATGTTCGTTTGTGTCTTAATGTTCATAAAATTTAAAATAAAGATTAAATGAAGTAGCTACCCCTTCCCAACTAAACTGTTTAAATATACGACAAACTAGCTTATAAACTGCCTTCTGTTATACTTATCTTACTTTGGTATAGAATTCAAGTAGTTATGATAGCCGCTTGTAGCCTTTCCATAATCAATTTGCTTCTGTCGACGAGCCAAAACCTCCGGATTTGTTTCCCATTCTACAGTTGTTTTATGGTGACGGTTTGGACTTTTCCCGATGGGTGCCATTGTCCTTAAGGTGGTGCCCTTTGACACTCCTTTGTAGGGTTTCTCAAAGCAAAAATATTATTCTTAAAACAAAACATCGCTAGTATGGAATATCTTTCATGGAAACAAGTACAACTTTTACACTCCACCACCCATGGGGGTAGGAGTTTATCTTACCTCTCAACAGCAGCAATTATATTTTATTGAAAACTTCAAAATTGCACTTGTTATCGTAAATATTATATTTTAGTATGAACAATCCATACGCAAAGCATTACTTTTAAAAGGAAGTCGGGAACCTTAACAATACTTCTATTTCTTGTTATGCTTGGTGAAGTGGCCAAGCAAGGGCTTGAAAGTAGGACGACACAAGCTTTTGTTCTTTGAGACCCATGAAATCGGTGTATATTTAGCATATTTTCACCTTTCTTTTCTTCTATACAACTTTTATTCTTTTAGTTCAATCCAAGTAGCCATTTCTTTTTAGGGATCTTTGTCCTTTGAACGACACAGGTTTCATCATGCATATATTTCATTTACTATCCATCCACCGTAATTTTTATGAACGAATATTAGAATGTCTACATAATTTAAATGTTGCCTATTTAAAGTCAATTAGCCACATTCATTTACATACATCATCAGAATGAAGCTGAACTCATGCTGCTCTGCCAAACACCCTCACATCATTATTTCTTAAAGATCATTTTTAGGACGCATCTTGATCCTGTCATTTCTCTAGTGCCCTCACAAACTTGGTTTCAAACTACAAAAAATACATTATTAACCAAATGCCTATTGTAGCCCGAATTCAAATGACAATCCATTGTTTAAAAAAATCATCTCTCGATCCGCACAATGCATAATTATTTATTTGCATACATTTGCAATCATCTTTTCACCACTCCACCGTTTTTTTGCATTCTCTGAGGCCCAACCGAAAGACCAGCTTCGCTTCATTCCTTTACGCAAATGAACTTATTGAATGCCAAGTCGCTTCAATGTATTGAGCCGCACCTAATGCCAATTTGACCCATTGACCATCATCAGTTAACTATTTCCTAAGGCAATATTCTAAAAAAAATCTAAAGAAGCATTAAAAATTTTCCATTCATTAAATTAATTATAGAGTTTGGTAGGGATATAGCCAGGTAGATAACGGTCTGTATAAAACAAGGCGAGTATAATGTCTCGGGCAGCGAAAAGGAAGCGGAATGGATGTGTGTAACGTGAAGCTATAGAGCACATGTGTTGACAAATGAGTGTGGTGTGAGATGAGGTGAGTGATGCTGAAACGAATGAGAGGCTCCTCTCTCTCAGCCACCACAGCTGAGATTCTCCGAACTCATTCTCTTCCGTTAACTGGAATTGAAACACTTTTTAGAACAATTAAAGTGGAGAGAAGGAATTAATTGTTCTATTCATTGTTTTATTTATGGTGGAAATTTGGTAGAGTTTGGATTCTCTCGTTTTGCGGCGGCACGACGACAGTGACAGAGGTGCCCTTCACTACGGTTGTTTTAGACGGGGAAAATTTTTGCAGTTTGATTGTTAGAGCTTGGTTGATTGTCAGTTTAAGAGGTTAAAGTGGTATATTTTAGTAATTGGGTTGTTAAGGGAGCTAGGTGTTGTTAACTAGCTCCTTTCTAGTTACCAGTTGAGGGGGTTTTTATTGTAAAAAGTGGAATCATGCATAGGTCAAGGCTGTTAGCGCAGAAGTTACTGCGGTCGCCGTCATGGTGTGTTATTAAAAGTAACATTCTGTGTGCGTCCAGTTTGAATATACATCAGATACATGTGAGGGGGACGAAGAGCGATTCCAAGAATCCGGCGGATGTGACAGGTCAGGCAGGTTCTCAAAATGGTGGGGGAGGAAAGGAAGGGGAGACGTCCATCCAGAGTCCTGTGAAAGCAACAATCACTTTTGTTGACAATGAGCCGGTTAGGAAGAGGAACGTTGTTGAGGAAATGGAGAAGATGAGAAACTTCACTTCAACTGAGAGGAATTTCATCACGCCGTTGAGAGCAATGCAAGAGTATTTGTTGCAACCTCATGATTTAAATGGACTTCGCAAAACGCTCCGCAGATCTCCTCATGCGGATGAGCCACCCATTTTGGTGTATTGGCGAAAAGACATTGAAGCCAGGTAAGGCATTGTTCGGTAGATATTGAATTAAGCGTAGACTTTGTTGAAAAGTCGTGTAAAATCATATTTTTTATGTAAATTGGCATATTTGTTAACTTTTTGTATTAGGGCGAGCGAGATTTGGGGTGGGCATGAAAACATTCGGAAGGAGAGACGACTAAGAGTGGAAGGTACCGAACAGAGTGAAGGTTCCCGTAAGTAACAGAGCATCCTTACTATTTGCATATTAATTTCCAGCCTCAGTTTGGTGTTATCTGAACTGTCTTGCAACATACATGCATTTAAGCAAAACATTTAACTTATTCTGCAGCAACGGTCGATGTACGAGCAGTTCTGAAAAAGTACAGACGAGAACATCGTGACACCAATTCTCCAGGCGGATCCAATGAGAAAAGTGGTCTGAGGGAGGGTTCGGGACGGATTGTTCTTACTGCCGTTATGATGTATGTAATAACAATAATTTGCTTAGAAATAAAATACGTAAAATAAAATTTGAAAGACTACTAACAACATTGTTATTTTCTTGTTTTTGCAGATCTCTGTACTGGGTAAGTACCTTGCAGTCCATTATTAGTATGATTGATGATTGCTCTTGGCCCAGTCACATTAATAAAATTATTTTTAATGTTTCAGGCACTGTGTATACTTGCCGGTTCCTTAGTGTCCGAAGGAGCAACTTTATTTTTAGCCTGTAACTCTGTGCGAAAGCGAGCCAAAGAAGTTAATTTAAGTTTCCGAGATTTCAGTAAGTTGTTAAACATAACCGTTTTGATTATCTTGTATCAAATGAAAAACCTTCTGAACTTCCTTCCTTTCCAATGTAGTTTTGCGTGGACGGGACCCGTCTTTAAATGTTGTGATACTCGAAGATACGGCTGCAGTTGCAGGAGTCGGTATTGCTGCCACTTGTATGGCGCTGACTATGTATTTTCAATCACCCATTCCAGATGCTTTTGGATCACTAGCCATCGGTGGCCTTTTAGGTAATTTTTCCAACTATACATTAACTGTATAATAATAATGAACACGGTCACTATTTAATTACTGTATGCAAAATTCCTTTTCAATTATTTACGTAATGCAATAAAAATCTCTATGTCCTGTGTTTTGTAGGTGGAGTGGCTTCTTTTATCATCTATTCGAACAGTGCAGCTTTGGTAGGGCGTTCCATTCCAAAGGATAATCTAGACGCAATAAACACTGAACTTGAAGACGATGTCATGATTCGAGCAATTCATGATGTAAAAGGTATTGACATGGGCAACAATATGGTCCGTTACAAGGCTGAGGTGGATTTCGACGGAAGGGAATTGACTAGGGCGTACCTTATGAAACAAGATATAGACTCCATCATGCAGGTAATTTAAGTATTTCTAATTTCATTTAAGATTCCGTTTCATAGCTCCTTTATAGTCACCGCAGCTCACAGCTCACTCATTGATTATTTTACAAATTTCAGGAAGTACGAGAAATAAAGACAGACCTTGACTTGGAGAATTTCGTTCTGAAGCATGGTGAAAATATTGTAGATACATTAGGCGCTGAGATAGATAGGATTGAAAAGAGACTGAGAAAATCTCATCCAGAAGTGCGTCATTGTGATCTAGAGATTTTGTAGCCGCTTGGTAAACGTGTTTAATTGTATTGAATTCGTTATTTGCTAATTCCTCGCCCGATAGGTTTATTGTTGTTAGTATTTATTCTTTTCTCTTCATCATTGTCTCTTGTCTCTTTAACAAAAATTATTGGCCGGAAAACTCATGAAATTACGTAGTCAAATGAACTTCTCGGAATCAATATTTGTAAAAACGCCAAATCCGTGACAGTTTGTTCTGCAATGGTGAACATGATATTGGAAAGCCATTGTGTCTACTAAAAGTAAGTCAAGTTTATCATCTAGGATAAAAGATCTTAACTAAAGGTTAGAAGGATGGATCATTATTGTATTACGTCATTCAGAGTATCTTACTGCAGAAGAAATTGTAAAAAAACGATTTACAGTAAATAGGCCTTGTATTGCTGAATCTACTATCCAAGAGTTAAAATTCTGAATAATTTTACTTTACGGGGCACTTTAAGACTTTTAACCTCTTAAGTAAAGAAGTATCTTATCTAGCTTTTATTTTTGTTTCTAGTTAGTTCACCAAACCAACCAAAAAAAATTGTAACCGTATTAATATAATCGAGTTAAAATTGCCTGCTGGGCCAGTCATATTGTTTCGTGATCTTCGTTTTCCGCAAAATATGTAGGTTTAGCGCTTGGATATTTTTGTTATGTATTGTAGTGTCCTTAGTTGAGCATAGATAAGAGCTAATCATATAACTGATCAGTGAGAAGAGGCATGATCATTTGTTGATTGTGCTGTAGTTAAGGTAGATAATGAAACCTGTGGCTTATAAGCCCTAAAAAATAACTAACTGATTTTTTATCAGATAGCATATTTATTTAAAATCATAATTGTTAGATATCGTTACCCAGTTAACAACCAGCACAATGGTTAGGACTGACAAAGGGCATGGTTGATTTCCAAATGTTGAAAATTAGGAGATTCGTACTTGTAGTAGGTATAGGTTACTGATTATAACTGATTAAAAGAAGCCTTCCCTCTATCAAGCTCAGGTTTCCTATTCCAGGAAACAATTAGGTAATTTAATGCAAAATTTAGTGTATACTGCATATGGTACCAACTGCACTACCAGTTTTCAGTCTACTATAATATATTTATTGTTTAGCTCAGTTAAGAATGTTAATATAATTTTAAGTGTTTCAGTTTACTTATAAGTGTACATCGGAAATGAGGACTACACTTCTTAACAGTATTTTCACTTGTCATGCATCCAAGTCTCCAGGAATGTTAATTTCACAAAAGTTTTGCGTCTTATAACATATGTCTTGGGAAGATTAGGTTGACCCTCAAATAGTCTTATGATCCTTTACAACGGAAGTCAGTTATTTAATCTTTAAAGATTGTAGATGTTTTGAAAAGATGTGCAATGAACAAATGGCTATTATTGCTAGGTTCAAATGTGCCGATTTTTTATAAGTTCTCCTCTGATCTGAATTTTAAGATTTTTATTCGCTTTAATGTATGTACATAGTTACTTATGTAATGTGTGTAGTGTAGGATTTAAGTGTGCTTAATAATTCCATTAACATCCAACACGTTAGGATTGGTATTCATTAAAACAAAGCCTATTTCCGCACCGGATGCAGTTTTCCATGGTTTGTCCTAGTATCCCGGAGAATATCAATCTTAACAACATATACGTATCGAGTCCTTTTATTTAAAAATTACTATTTTACCTTTGTTAGAATTTTGTATCCATTCTGAAATAGCTTTTAGTATTTGTCCATTTTATGAATAATTATAATATATGATGTATGTATTGGTGAATGTATTTGATAACAAATTATGTACCTAATTATTACACACACATATATTTGATATTCTATTTATTTATTTATTTGAAAATGTATATGACTGTTCACCACCTATAGATAATAAGTTTAGTTTAGTACAATAAATTTTCAAGGTCACTCGGTGAAACCATTGCGCATCTACAGAAAATTAAATTGTGCACTTGTTAAAATCAAATTAGACTAACCAAAGGTACCAACATCGGTTTATTTTAGCGGAAATAAAGAGAGAGAAAATAAAGTTGAAAAAATACACACCTGCAATCCATTGTGTCCCACACAAATCCACTCGGACAAACCTGGATGGAGTCGCACATGCATTCGCATTTCTCCTCGCTCCATACTTTGTTATCTTCCAAGCATTGATACTTCTCAGCTTCATTTTGGCACTTACAAAGGCAATTTTCATGTTTCTACATTGACAACAAAAATTAAATCGAAAGTTAATTGGCATTGCATAAATCAACGATAACCGACTCGTAAGCTCATAAAAATTTCATTTCAATTAATTTGATCCATTTCCAATGCATATATTTTTTCATGATTTGATTCAGTATCTTACATGACGCTCAGAACAGTGTTCCATCCGTATTTCACAATCACATGCACATTGTTCATGCTGTTCCACTTCATATTCAACACACTTGGTGGATCCCGACCGATGATTTCTTAATATTACCTAATGGAAACAATCACGCATGTAAAACATTGTTATGACTAGCCGCATTTTTTAACAATAAAATTGGACACTTGTAAATTCTAATGTTACCGGAATCTTCAAGAAACTGGTTTGCACAGGGAGACAAGTGTGGAACCCGTGTCTGCAGTAGCCACTACACCGATGAACTCTAGCCATGGCCGGCTCTACCTGTTATAAAAATCGGATGGTTAAAGTTCTTGTCTTTGACCACTGGTCATTTGGCTATCATATCTAATTTACGTACTGAATAGTAAGGTGCAGGCACATGTAATTTAACTAATGTTGCTGCAGGGAGACACTTGAGCTGTTCGGTGTATCGTTTAACTCGGACCAACGTCTTCCTTGTGCATTGACCTTCATAACGAATGATAGAGTAGTGCAATTTACTTTTCGTACGAATATGATACAATTTTTAAGTATACTGCATACTCTGCAGTCAAAATCCCATATTCATTTCATAAAAGTGGTGACAACTTCACTTACCAGCATTTTCATCTTGACAACCATGACATTTCTGTTCACCTCTGTCCGTTTTCATTCCCGGTGCCGACTTTAATGGAATATGTACCGATTAAAGACAGTTAGTATTATTATAAAGTAAATTTATTGTGTGTAAGCAGTTGGTATTGATGCGATTTTTACCCTTGAAGTGCGCTTCAGTGCCGTTATGATTGATGATCGGTTGTTATGAATTGGAAGGGGCATGAATTGCCCCGTAATCATGTAAGTTTGAAGGCTGATTATTCCTAAAATGAGAAATTTCATCCTTTCAACGTCTATAACTATTCGAATTAAAAATTTAATATGGAATCTTTTTGCCTGCTTCTCAGGACTGGTTTAGGTTGAATATAAGGAGATGGAAATTATTCAGCTAAATAAAATTCTTGCTGAACGCCTAAAGGTCACTTGATTAACGGAAGTGTTTTATTTAGAAGTTAGAATTTATACTTTGTACTCAAAGTTGAAAAAAGGAAAGATTAGTCAGTTTTACAGTGATGCGATGAATGACGTTTTTATATCCTACTGCAAAGAAATGCGTAAATTTAAAGGGATGTGTACCATGTGTATCCGGGAAACTAGTCTAACCGTCGAATTAGACGTTATGAATAATACTTGTGAATCATTAGTCATAAATGAAATTATGTTAAGGTGTATGAATGAATGATGTTACATGAAAAGTGACAACTCATTGTACCTATTTCCAGATCACCACACTGCGGTTAATTTCGTTGGTTTCATTTACTAATTTTCATTACTTACGTTTAAAAGGCAAAAACCAACACGAAGCCATGTTTGTTAGCGAACATGAAATATTTTAGTGCAGATTTACAATTTACCATGAGTTAACATGGAACTCTTGGGCAGTTCAGACGGTTTTTAATGAGCCATGCGTTCTCAGTCACAATTAAAGACATAAATATAGTTTTAGGTTCAACACTCCACACGTATTACCTGAATGACTATAAATGGGCTGCCAGAGCTAACTGCAAAATATAGTATTCCTCTCACACAAAAGTAAAAAAATATGTGGATGTGGAATGTGGATTCTGTTAAATATTTCAATAGCTAACAGGAAACCACAAAGCGGAGTAATTTAATATGAATGAGTTGATCTTTCAGTGTCCTTTGCAATGTACAAATATAATACTTACATAAAACCAGCGTTAATTGAAACCAAGAAGTGTACTTTATCGGTTATGTTTAATTGTTACAACATTCTAGTTCATACATTTTTAATTAATTGAAAAATGCATTGTTACTTCTTAGTTTAAATATGATATGAATGAAAGCAGTTATGCAGCCTTTTAATAGCTGTGGTGACATAATATCAAACTTGTGCAATCGAATACATGTTAGAGGGAAATTGATTTTCGCCATAATAAAAACTTACATAATATGCATACCTAACCTATACCTAAATGCTCTGTATTTTGCGTTGCTATATTTAATCGTAATTGAAAAATGATATTTTACTGATTACCATGTCTTGTAAGCAATTCATCACAAAAACCCACCTTCCAGTTACGTAATTTTATGGGTTATAGTTAACAAACGCGTAAATACTTGATATCCAATTACACTGAATTAAATGAAGGGTTTAGAGCAATTTCAATGCAAAAGGAAACAGTGAAAATTACAGCAAAAACATACCAACTTTTCATGAAATGTTTTACTTTGGAGATTGTTACAAGTAACCTTTTTTCGCGTATGTATGTACTTCATAACGGTGAAACTATTGCATAATCATTTTTTCATGCCATTTCTGTTGAACGACAGGAGGGCTTGAGTGAATGGGTGTACGACGAAACAGTCGTTTCCTTTGCGATTCCTCGTACTCTGCTTTTTGCTCTCTACTCCACTTTGCCTGCATTCTATGTATATATTTCCCGTTTGGTTTACCAAACCTCTTGAGTGAAATGTGGTTTATTGGAAACGGCATGAACTGCAAAGCGTCAAGAAAAACAAAATCGGTAGATACGTTTGAGTTTAACAGAGCCATTTTATTTTAGTACCCGAAAAACTTAATTATTTTTTACAAACAATTTATTGTTAGCAATTAGCAAAACTGGCGCTTTGTCTCCCTGCATTTTTTAAAACTGTCATTTACTCGTAAAATGTATATTTAAATGCCACCCGCGTCAAAATGCAATGTTTCTTTCTCAGTCTTTTGTCATGCAAAAACCTGACAGAAAAATGACACTACCCAAACGGTATAAAAGGAGCAGCATGTCAAAATTATTTAATGTCATATCTCCCAAGTCCAAGGACATATTATTCCTCTTCCCATATAGTTTATACGAATATAAAGATATCCCAAAACGCTCCATGTCATTCTGCAGTTTAAATATGAAATGCCGAGAAAAGTTATACAATTTGTTTATGTTTTTCACCCAAAAATGGTTGCATAACCGTTACATTCCTCACTGCACACAACTGTCTCACCGAGGGATTGACTGGAATGACAGGCGCTTGATGGGAAACACATGAAACTTGAATGAGTTTGTTTTTATGTCGTTGTTGTGAAAAGCAGATGAAACGTATGACAGTAACGGCACATTATACAGTCAAGTGGGCATTGCATGGTGTACTATTTATATGACGAAGAAAGTTAGCCAGCACAATCGACTACGTATAGCGTACCTTCCTTTGGTGAAAGTAAAAACCGGGAGAAAGGAAACTGGAAAGTAATATCATAATGTCGGTGTATGCATGCAGAGAGGCATTTGTTTTGTTTTACTTTTCTAGCACGGTTCCCTTGTAACTTTTACTGATAATAAATTTTCATATGGAAAATGTGGGTCTGCTCATACCATATCGTTTTTCTCAAACATCAAGTCCGAAAGTATAAAAAACAACCGATCACAGCTATTTGGCTAATGATGATTGCATACTTTGATAGTAAACAGTATCACGACCTTCCATGACATGTGGGCATGACAATGTCGCTGAGTGAGATACATATGATCGTACTCCAATGACAAGAGCGATTATGCAATGTTTAACATGAGTATTTCCAGTGTGTGTGGTCACGGTGACGGTTAAACCAAGCTGGTAAATAACACATACATATATTTGATGATAATTGCGTATTACATAAAGAACATACGCTTTATACACTTCCATCATTGGTATCATTTCCATCTCTGTGTTGACAAAGAAGAGATAGCGTGAACAAAGTAAGAGTAATCAAACGTGAGAATAATAGTGTAGCGGTGAAAGCGGAATGAGAGCTGTTGGTATGCAGGTCATTATTGATGTCTACAAGGTCGCCGGGCCGCACAATCTAGCCATCGTCAGTCCTACTGAATATAAAACAGATTATAGTACTTTGTCCTATATTTCCAGATAGCAATTTACCATATAACATAACATGATTATAAAACAGAATACATTACTTTTATAAGTTAGATATGGTCAGGAGGAATAGTCTTTACCCGTTTCTGTGCAAGTGATACATAAATATTATAGCAGTGTACAGTGTAATAATAGCCTAGAGCGCAGTTATTTGCCTCGACTGTTTATGTTATGGAAATGATAAATGTAGAAAAAAATTCTTTAGCATACTCATACAACCCGTCTCTATTCTACGTGCATTGCTATCAAACATTCTCTTCCCTGTACATTTCTCTCAAACGCAAACATTCTTCTGGACGGCTACCACACATGACTCATAACTTTAAAAGGATATATGCATAATATATCTTGATTACTTACCCTTTTCCAACTACTTGATTTCCTATTTCTGATAGATAAGGTGTTTTACATGTGCAAAACTTGTCTGTCAAATATTCAGGAGAATGTTTAAGCTTATTTGAGAAAATATATTAACAAGGCACATTGTTCAAGCACTCGTTGCAATATCGAACATGGCAAAGTAGCGAAGTAGTAGCGAATTCTTAGAAAAGAGATTAAACCTTTTTACCGTTAGAATAATTGAAGCATGTAAAAAGAGATAATTTTGTCAAATTTGTTTGCCTTCATTCCCCCGAGCAACTTAGAGTTTACCTATACAGATATATCTTTAAAGATCGACAGACGACAGATAAACTCATCATTGTTCTGACTGATGCATACTTTGACTGGCTCATGTGTGAAGAATTATAGCCCTTTGATTGTGCAACAGCATTGGCAGTCAGCCGAAACTACCGACTTTCTCCTGAGCCAGTCCATAAAAAGCAATAGATCAACGGGAAGAGTGAACCGCGCTAAAGAGAAAGGAGAGAAAGCAAAGAAAGGTAGATTTGCAGCTGTGCGCATTAAACGTGAATATAGATAGTTGGCTTCCTGCATGTATTATACAGGCAAGAGTGAAAGTCAATCAGAATATTTCAGCGTATACTCAACAAGAGGAAAAGAAAAAGGAGAAAATACACGAGGTCTCAAATCCAACCTGTATAATATCCAACTAACTTACCACAAAGCAGAACCACATATGCACAAATGTGCTACTTTCTCAGGAAGAACTACTTTCCAATACACTTAAAGTCAGTTTACCAAAGCACGGCGAAACCGACAGCATGGTAGACTAAAATTCTGTCTTCACATGACAGTGCGTAGTCTGTTTAGTGATTAAATAAGTTATCATTGTCTATGTTTCGTTCTTTAAAGGAGCTTAATAGGTTTTGTTCTATGCCAAATATTTATCTGTGCTGGTAGAAGGGCGCCGGAGGTTGTGTGTTTTGAGTCTGTGATGTCTTAATACTCGTGGTGATTATGTCACCAAAGTCAGTTTGTCAACTGCCGATTAACAATTTAAAGTAAATTAAGTTACGACAGAGACAAGTCTTATTATCAGCTTTAACGTGATAATTTCATATATATTGTTGCGTACACATCTTTTTTCCCTTATACCACGAAACTATCTCGTGTTTAGTAACACATTTCTTGAATGGACACTGTTAAATGAGTGTATGTGTTTAAAGTTTAAAATGTTTTGTGCTTAGTTTATCATAAACGCTCAATTGATAACGTGGTGAATTATTACCTACATAAAAACATCAACATAATAGCCAAACTAAACTTTTTTTCAATTGTTGCATTCAAAATTAAACTATAATAAATTTTATCATTCATTACTTTAGTGAAAATAAAACATAAAATGCCGGACAAAGGTTAAGAATATGTATGTAGCTCACACCTACTCAAATACTTAAGCCTGAAAATGTACATCCATTTCAGGAGCTTTTCAGCATTTCCGCACTTTTGATGGTTTAACATTAATGTGTGGAGTGTGGAGTGCTATTATCAAGTATCATAGTAAGCTACTTCACAGCTTTGTTGCAAGAAGCATCTTAATGTGCATTAATTCTAATAACAACGAAAAATACTCAATACTCAGCAATTCACAGAGACAACTCCAAGGACAAGTAATGATATAAACACATTAAAATGCATTTCTTCAGACAATCAGAATCACGTGACAGAGTTGCATCGCGAGAGTTGATCTATATTATAGTTTCTTTAAATCAACCTGCCATAAAACGCCGTGAATGGAATGCATTGATACGAATTGTTAATCAGAACACTATTTATTAGAATGGATATACCACCTTGGCTTGCACTGTAATTACTATAAAATGCCTACACAGACATTACAAACGTATTATTAGAAATAAACCTCTTATCATAAATTCTCTTGGCATTTGTCATCATCACAATCATTAAACATTCTCTCACTGAGCCTAAATATACTCGTTAATTTCTCTTGTCTTCACATTTTACTAGTCGTCAAACAATTGATCATCACCGAGAGACGAGGAAGATTGCTTTCCTTGTTGCTATTGGTTTTAATCATGAACAGCAAACCTAAAAATTCCTGCTCTGACATTACTCATTCTATTTTTCATTAAATATCGATACCGTAAAAGTGAATATCTTTGTGCTCAAATACAAAATAGTTACATCTCAGTCATTAATGTGACAAGTGAAAAGTTTAAAAGATGTTTGCATCATTTATTTCACACGTTGAGTTGTTAGCTACACACTGGAGTTGGATGATCCACAATCCACATGTAAATTATTTTGGCAATTTATGAAGAAAGAAGCCGGAATAATTGACGTTTGACGTTTGACAATGCGTAAAGAAAGTGAAATGAAGTAGATTTGAGAACATGCAAACTCGGACAGTTGATCGAAATTATAGACAACTTATTTTCCGATGACAACTGTTTTGATTTCAAAAAGTTAAGGTATATCATCGAAGTTTACAGAAACATACTTCATGTTATGCACTATCAAGTCTAACATCATATTAAAGATATTTTATTAAATATATATGCATATGGAGTTCTAATTCCTAATTGACTCAAGATTGATTTAACGTGGACTTATGTCAGTACTCACTGCTTGCAGTCGGTTATCACTTGAAAGCGTAGAGTGCAGAGTTACGGTTACGAATAAGCACTTGGTTCATTACTGCAGACAGTGAAGGCAAGAAAATAACTGGATAAGTAAAAGTGTTACCAGAAATCCTGAATTCAGTTACACATGCCGCTCAGAACAACTATAAAGAGGCGGATTCTAATTCTATAATGAAATTTAATCGTAGTCAAAAAACAGGGAAGAAGCGTGGAAAAGGAACCTTCAAACGGACTCGTGATCCATACGATGGGTAAGTTTTCTTATTTCCTATCAATTTTCCATTCTCGTTTTGTTAATTATGTTCCATTTCCGAACAATTTGTCGTTTCGCCTGGTTTTTATACTTGTTGTTTTTCGATTTCATGACTGAAATTGAGTGTTGTTCATTTTATTCCATGTAAAATCCTTCTATCTTAAACACAGCGTCTCAACTATGTCCACTGATTCCAAGAAATCTTATCGATCGAATGAAGTTTCTATTGGAAAAAATGACCATCAAAGCTGGTATTTCTCCAAAAATTAATTCCACTCATACATACCAAATTTAATTTCTTAAAGCTTACATGACGTTTTTCTACACAAATTACAATATCTTAATAATATAATATAAAATTATGCCATAAGTTTATTAACCCAATGCAAAGATTTTGCTTTCAATTACGCTAAATAATAGTTTCCAATGCTACACAATTATTCGTCTATTTTCTGGTTTTTACATACATGCCTTTTTATTATAATTTATCGTATACATAAATACTTTATTTGATTGAGTCACTAATCAAAAATCTCCGGCAGTCCATTAATATTGTATCAAAAGTCCGGTTTATCAAGCCATCATTCGTTTGTGCAGATATCCGATTCCATGTCACACTCGAGAACCCTGCCATGACTCTGTCAAGAATTAGCATATGTTCAATATGTCTACATATTTATCATTATGTAATATATTTACTGTATTTTACTCCACTTCTGCTAATAATACACAAGTACGAATTATAGACAGCAATGCAAACACAATCATGAGATATTAGTACTTATAATCAGATCTTGCTTGTGCACTTAAATGAATGGGGAAATATGATAATGTCGTCTCAAGTGAGTTTTCTGCGTGAAAATGCTATAAAGTTCTTGTCACCAGTCTGCTAACCTATTGAATATAAAGTCATGTCATAATACACCATCATTTGTACATAATGTTCTGTTGAGGAAGCCAAACACTCCAGACGGTGCAAAATTGGATACAAGGACATTACTCACAATACTGTCTTGTAAAATCCCCTCATGACTCATGAGATTGTCTCGACTTTTTATGTGACCTTTCATTCAAAGTAAATTATTTTTGAACGATAATCGACACTGAAAAGTGTCGTTATAACGATGACTGTTGAAATTGTTCTTAAACTTATTGTCAGTTCTCTTTTTTTTCATTTCACTGGATTCAATCAAGTGGATTTTGATTTCTGTATTTGATATTCATATTGAAAGAAAATGGTGTTCATTACTCTACAGGGCGTTAGTAGAACATACCACGGTGCTAAATAAATTATATTTCATTACAGATAGGAAAGGAA
>JAHZMV010005787.1:0-13546 GCA_027743765.1 Coecobrya sp. COE2
ATAATGAAGTGGTGGACAGATTACCTAGGATATGGTGGAGACTTACTGCTGGAGTATAAGTTATCCATGTCATCAAACGTTCTAAACGCACCCAATATTGGTGGTAATATATTGGTCATCTTTTGTGCATATGGGTTTGGTCAGGTGTTTGCTTTAACAATATTTCTGATGGAGAACTATAGAGATTGCTACAATTTTTTTAAGATGGTACATAGACTTGGTTTGCAATTAATGTTATTGCCATGTCATACTATTGTGTGCTCTTGGAGGTGTCAATTTGGATATACTGTAGACATGTCTGATAACAATGTATGTAAGATGCAGCATATCAAAGTGGAACCTGACAGTCCAGAACGAGAAATGGAACATGGCGATGAAGAAATGGAAGCATCTGAACTATTTGATTAAATAAAATAATTATCTATATGTTTACGATATAATTGTTAATGTAAAGTACATATCTACTAACCTATTCAAAAATATCTTTGTGTAAATAATGTCATAAAAAATTAAAAAGTGAAATATCAAACATTTTAGGATGAATAAAAACTCAGGCATGCTTATGCACTATAACAATATAAAATGATAAATTTGTATTTTGAATTGAAGTGATTCCATTTGAAGTCAACTGGAACAATTTTATATTTTTATGATTTTAACGTTTTTACTATTGACAATTTTAAAAAATATGCTGACGTCCACTAATGTTACATGGCAAGTTTAAATTTGTTATAGCAATCTCCCAGAAGACGGTAGATTGTATTGATTTATTCCTCACTACTTATTTGACTAAGCGAAATATAATTACATTTACATACTTCATATCGTGCAAAATTAATGTTATATTGATTTTGCTTGGCTATCAGTAAGTACTCTGCATTTAAAGTACTTAAGATGAACTTTTAGCTTCGCCAGAAGTACATACTTACATAGATGGTTTAAAATCCAAATATTAAAATTGTATAAAATTGTATAATTGAGTATTTAGTTTAGTACTTGAGAATAATGAAATAATAATTGCTAGCAAATACTCAAGTGTTTCTCAAACAATGCAGACGCGAACTAAAAATCCACTTACGATATTTAGCATTTTGATGATGTGTTCCTGTAACGCCATAAAGGAATAAATTTATTTAGTCTTCAATCGCTCTGCCACAATTACCTTATTTTGTTGAAACGTTGCGACTTTTGGACCTATCATTAAAAATGATTTCCATGCGGCATCTCATTTTTAGCTTAATAATTTCCACTACTGCCTTAATTCTCAAACCGACTACTTCGCTTGCAAACAATGCATTACAAATTTTTAATCATTGCACGTTCCACTTTGTGCACTCCGAATATACCGAGCTCCTATTTGATAATCACTGGAAATTTTCATCCTTCCATTCAGCATTTCTAGAGTATTGCAGTTTGCATGGAGCCTGCATTAGCATGCACACAAATTTAGATACTATAATAAAACTAACAAAACCTAGATATTCAATTTCAAATGGGGCAAGAATTCGGCGGCTATTAATGTATACACACAAGACAACAGAGATATTTCCAGCAATAAATAAAAACCTGACTATTGCAATGATTTCGCAAAAGTATACATCTTACATTTGCACAGTTCAGTTTCCTAAAGTAAAAGTGCAAACTCACACGGTACATTTCTCCCATATTGACAATTTTGTGTGGCTTCAAAGCCGAAACACGATGGTGAGGCTTCCAGTATCAGCCTCACAAAAATTTGCCTTTGTTCCAATGTCTCACAACTATAACGAGACGCAATTACCAACTAAAATTTTTGTGACATATTTATTAAACACCCGACTTATATTTTGGAACTGGGATGATAATTCGATTTATCTGCCGGATTTAGATCTTAGCACATCCTCAAGTAAATTATGGTCCATTGACTCAAATCAAACAATTATTTTGTCAGAGTTCGAATTTCTTTGCGTTAGTCGAAATATGACTGACATGAGCGTGGGAAAGCTTGACGCACTTTTCTGGAAAATGTTGTACAGAAAATCAATTCGATCAGTTGAGAAAATAATGAGTTCTGACAGAAACGATTCAAAAGGTCCAAGTTCCATGCAAATATATACGTGGCTGATTTTCCGATTTTTTTCAATTGTTCAAAACCATTTAAATTGCAGCTCACATATTTATGAAACTATCATTAATTGTAAATCCGAATTCCGTTCTACTCGAATACCAATCAATAATAGCAATTCTATGGCATTTCTGCCGCTTGCACAAAGAGCTAATGAAGGAGGGTTCAAATTTGTGGTTATTCTAGCGAAAAGCGAAAGCAAACTTTTTCAAAATCTTAGCTCTCTCCTGCATCCATTGCCTTGGGAGATATGGACAATGTTTGCTATATCTTTATTTTTCATAGCTGTTATTATAATTGTGAGCAAATCAGATGTCGGAATCGAGAAAACTATCTTTTGGTTAATATCCACGCTCCTCGAGCAAGGTAATGATGGTATGTGGCTACAAAGCAGAATCCTTTCAGGACACTTAATAATGTGGATAATTTTGGGTAATTTTATGCGAAATTTTTACTCCTCCACATTGTATTCGGATATGACCGCTAAACCTGATCCTAGTTGGCTTCCCACATCATTTGAAAATCTTTCCGTTGCTAAGCAGAATGTGCCAACATTAAGGTTGTTGAAATTGACGGTTAGAGATTTGTACTTGAAAACTCCAGGCTCAGTGTTTGTTTTGCTTTGGAGTAACGAAGCAGCTATAAATTCAATGATTATATCAGAACCTTTTGACCACCATGAATGGTTTCTTATAAATGGGTCAAAACATTTAGTACCTAGCACAAAAGTATCAGAGAAAACAAATAATGTAATATTTTATTGGAGAAATAATGCCGCTGAACAGGTTTGGATTCGGCATATGCCAGTGTTAGCTGGCGACAGAATAATTTATGAAAATAATCATGAAACATTTCAGCATGAGCGTTTTCTTTACCGACGAGCGACAGATCGTTTCCACCAAGAGCTAGTAGTTAAGATTTCAGGTTATCTACAAGATTCTGGAATAGTGTATTATTTAGATAAATTATACGCCGCTGCAGAATTTGTTACAAAAATTAATCAAACAGTAAATCAATACGGTCATAAGAAATTAGTAAACTATCAAGCATATGCTAGACAGTATGTGGAATCTGAGTTTAGAAAAGTAGAATTTGGAATGGATGATATAGTATATAAGAAGATTATCCCAGAAAGGCTGAAACATACAGAAGGAAGTGTCGCTGTATCAGTTTCAGATATGAGTGTATGTTGGCAGTTGTACATTATAGCACTCTTGTTAGATGCATTTTGTTTGCTGGTTGAATACGTTTGTGAAATAATAAATAAAATGACTTACAGAAAGTATTTCAATTTATTGTAAAAGTTACTATTATATTGAAATTACATCAAATATAGTCATTAATTATTTTAGTAAAAAATTTTGAGCAAACATATATAATTGTAATTGAGCCCGAAGTTATTGTATATTTTATCCAAGCAATAAAAAATTAACGATTAAGTTATTAGAGTAATTAATACAGTTCAGAGCTGTCAGCCGATCTACAAAATTTATTGAACCAAATCCAACCTTTATATTGTCACATGACAAATAAAACTTTTGAGTCCATTTTCTGTTTTTCCTCGCAACTAAATTCGGATTTTTTGCTTTTCGCTGAAGATTTTGAAGAACATTTTCCGACGTTATAAAAATATTAGCTTGTGCTCCTAATGTACCAATCAAAAATATTGCACAAAAGACTGCTACCGACAAGAAAAATATCAAATACGCAGAATTTTGGGAATTCCATTCAACCTTTAAAAGTCCTGCCACGCATCCAGCCAAAAGGATAACAGTTAACACAATAAAGGAGACATTTAAACCAACCCTTATAATTTCGTTCATGATAATCGCTAAAATTTGGATGCGCCTATACCGGAGCACAGCGACATATGAAAACCCACTGCACATTTTATAGTAGTTTACCAAGTATTCCCGAAATGCAATAGTACATATTACCATTATCGAACCCACCACGAATGGAACAACAAACGTGGCGAATTGATACACCAAGTTTAGTATAACAAATACCAATGGTTTACTAATTACACTCCATATTTTTTCAATCAACTTGAAAGGAAATGAACTTCCTTTAAAATAAGACATGCACTCATAAATTAGCCAGTATCCTGCCAAAGAAGATTGACAAGGATTACTCCACTGCATACCGTAGAGGAGAAAATAGACTACGACGAAAATATTAGGTATTAAAATATAAGCGTAGAGAAGATTGATTTTCTCCAGTGGGGACAACTCGTGAATTCCAGGAGTATAAAATTGCTTGCTTAACTGAATATGTCCATTAAAATAAGCAGATAGTTGATAAGCATATTTATCAAAGGTTGCCAAAAATGTTAGGCATCCTGTAGCCAACATTAATATTAAACCAGGAAAAAATACATTGTCGAAGTAAAAACTTTCGGAATGATATGTTGTTTCCCGGTATAAAAATTTCACAGACATTTGTAATATGATTAGAATAATGAATACTGCCACAACTTTGTACCAATTTCGGAATCCTTCTTGGTGCTTTTCAAAATTGTCCCCAACGTAGAATAATTTTTTCTTGCGGTCCCAACATAGAAGATTTCTAAACGTTAGTTTCGCAAGATAGAAGGTGAAAATGAAATACTTAAAATGTTTAAGAAACAACATTTTGCTTTTCGCTTCAACTTTGTATTAAAATAAAGTCGTAGAAATGGTTCAATCTTTTTGTGAATTATTATTTGCAGGTTTCTAAGCCCAGAATGTTTTTAAAACTGACAAGATGAAATTAAATGTTGAAATGAAATTCATATCTTGTACATTTTAGTAAGTATCTTTAAATAAATTGTCGTTTCATAATGGAGAACTTTAAAATGTGAAATAATAATTGACATGGAGTCAAACCAATTCTATAAAAGTTATGTCAAATTGACAAAAGTTTATAAATTATTCTTAAAGGCTTACCTAATATTATGTAATTTGTGCCACTCATTTAATTAATAACTTCTTGTTGGACGTTTTGATTATTTTCAATTTTCGACAATGTCAATCCTGTGGTATCATATTGTAACAATGGGGCATGTGAAAGCACATGTCCAAAGGTTGACATTTGTATGACAGACTTTTGAGGAAAGTAAAGTTTTAATATTGGCGCCAAAATGCTATAAGAAAAATTTATGCTACGATGTTTGACATTCTCTAACTGGCCAACTGGTGTTGAGAATCTTTACAGTTGTATATTTAATAGTATAGCCCTGTCAGTTAATGCTAAATATCAGCTTAATTATTTTAAGGGAATTTGTCATAAGAATATGTTTGCGTAAATTGGCACCTTTTTGTCATTACGTATAGTCACGTCAAATATTGTCACTTACCTGGAAATATTTGTATCATTTATCAATACAATATAAAAGACTAATTTGATGCATTTGCATACTATTGTTTGGTTTCTTGAAATTATCTGGAAATCACATTGAAATTATAGTTCAAAAACTAAATACCTAAATACCCAATAAATATGAATAAGAAGTATCTGTACTTTTAGACGGAAAATTAAAATACAGATGTCCATGAATTGTAAAGTGTGAATACATAATTTAAGTGATTATAATCGGAATGATTTTTCGAAATTTATTCCAACTGGTATATCCATTTGTATCTACATTTGCAACTTACTTTTACATTTCGCGCTCTACTAATGGGCATACAAAAAATCCAAAGTCCAACCAACTATCTGCAAGTAGTCTAATACAAGAAAAACCACGCCTTGCTGACAGCAAAAAAAGTTGACGCCTAAGTGTATTGCAAATTATAAATCAATTTATCTAAAATAATTGTCCTTTCATTAATGTTGACAATGTTGACTATCAGTAGGGTCCCCATCGGGTGGATGGTTCCACTAAATTTCAGACGTACTAAAATAGTCAAATGTAAATAAAAAAATAATATCCAGTGATACTCTTTAAATTCTGACAATTAGTTTAGACTGTACTAAAAATAATATTTGTTTGGACTAAACCTACCACAAAATTCCAGGGACATTCTTCCCCATGTATTAGATATCCTCTTGCCAGTATCTTTACAGCTTCAATTTGTTTACAAGCCTGCAGACATTTTCCAAGTATTTCGTACTCATTTGTATCAGAATGCACCTTTCCGTAAACAAACATGCATCTATCATCTTGGCTCATTATGGTCGAGTTCTAAAATAAAATTTTTGTTTTTGGCTTATAACAGCATTTATTTAGCATGACTAGAATGATCAACTTACCAATAAAGTGACATCATAGTCAGAAAGGAAATCTCTTGATTTCAGCAATCCCACCAGCGCGGAACTGACATCTGTACAAGACGTCAATTGTTTAAGATTATCTTGAATATACTCCGCTTCCCAAGATTCGTCTGAATCATTCGCACTATCTGCCTCGGTCTCCGGTAATGTCAAAACATCAGTGATTTTTATAAAAACGTTTGTATAATTTTCAATCGGAATTTCCTCCAGTGCTGGATACTTATCCAAGAGAAAGTTAGGAAATGTAAAATATTCATCCATTTCATAATAAAATGGAGACAAATGAATGGTGTATTTATATTTCTGGAATGCAATCCACAGGATTGCCAGGAAGTGTGGAAACATATCTTGGAAATACAGCAGGACGTTATCTTTAGAATTGGGCCCTGTCATGACAACATCATCAGGAAGAGACTGAGAATTAACGAACAAATGAAAAGTAGAGTCTACTCTTTCAAGTTGAAGTAGTTTGTCCATTGCTTCCTTATCATGTGACACTAACGTTTTAATACTTAAAATGAATGCTAGCTGCTGTTCCTGAATCCAAAATATCGGCATGTGAAGTACCGTTTTTGCAGTTGGTCGCTGCTCAATTTCATGTGATATCATGATGGATATGAAGGTTAACATTGGGATATCATGCTGTTTTATGCGGCCTTCGTCCAAAATTGGATGATTTAACAGGGTGTTATGGAAACGTTCCAGAATGTCTCCAAATGGATGTCTCTGTTTGGAAATCATGAAATAGAAAATGCACCCTAGCGAGAAGATGTCACTTTCTGGCTTCTGAAAATGGTTCCAAAAGTCAAGTCAATTAGTAATATAAAATAAATAAAAATACTTTTTGGGATTAATAACCTGATCAGTTTGGAAATCCCTTCCCCTAAATGACTGCAGTACTTCTGGTGCCATCCAGTCAACTAATCCAATATGCATTCGGCCTTTAATGAACTTTTGAAGTAGTTCTGAGTAAACATTGTGCATACCAAAATCCGATAATTTAATGGTCATTGTGGATGTTGATATTAAAATGTTAGAAGGTTTCAAGTTTCCATGAACGATATTGTTTTCATGCAAATAGGCCAGCCCTTGGCAGACCTGTTGGATAATTTTGACGCGTGAAATTGGCAGAGTAACATTTTCACTCAGGATTTCTTCCAGACTTGTCTCACATATTTCCATCACCAAGAATAATTGATTTCTTGAAACTTGGCCATCAAAATAACGTAAAATATAAGGGTGTCGGACAACATTTTTCAAAATATTAACGTCTACATAAATCGTTTTGATATCTTGAAATAATCCGGGAATGCTCTTAATGTACATTTGTTTATTTTCGTATGAAGTTCTGAATAGTTTACTGTTGAAATCTCCCACGGCAATTGTATCCTTTACAGGATCATTGATGTGAGCAACAATTGGATTTTTGTTTGATGTGCTTCTAGCCTTATGCGGAAATGGACACTCGTCTTCATCCCTTTCTAATTCCTGCTTTGATTCAACGTGTCCCAAACTTCTTCTCATTAATAACACGCTCGTTCGTCTGTTCGTCCGTACGTAACGTTCTCCTATTGGGTAGACTCTGTCACCAATTTGAAGCATCTTCCTTGCGATCCAAAATAGTTTTTTTGTGAAATGTATTATTTGCACTTCCCAATATACATTTATCAAGGTTGATAAAATGTAAATACTTTAAACTCTCTGATTCTTACGCAAACTTATTGGTATCAGGTTAAAAGTAAGAAATCCCAATGGAATAACTAGTATCTTGAATAATAGATATTCCAATTGGGTACTCTGTGCTTTACATGTAGCTCATCAAAACAAGTCTTGCATGATGATAAATTATCAAATTACAATTGTGATAAATACATCCACATAAATCACACTTGTATATGATGTGAGTGGTTTTGTTTGTTTATGATTATTTGAACAGTTCATCTAAACTTACTTGATAAAAAGTAAAATCATATCACATTGTGCATCAGGTGAGAATAATTATTTCCAACTAAATTAATGAGAAGTTACAAGTAATTATTGTTTGAAATTACGCGTTTTGTTTGATTGATATGTACAAAGTATGATGACATTATATTTGTTTTGTTTTTTCAGATATGCATTCCGTTATCGTCTGACTATCAAATCGGGCAATATGTTCAACGCTACAAAGAGTAAACCAAATGATTAATTAATATATATTTTGCCAACAGTAATGAAATCATTTCCCAGACACCTTTGTATTGTGTATTATTACCAAAACCGTGTAATTATTTTATCAGATAAGCTAACATGAACCTCGCATGATTCCGCATCCGCATAACTTTGACGAAAAATCAATTTGTTCGGCCAACGGTATATTTGTAGAGTTAGTTACGAACTGCATAAACCAGTCGTGTTTGTGTTTTATTGTATTTGCATTTATACTTTATACCTTAACCTGCACCAAAGTATACTTTAAAAAATGGAAGATTGGGAAATAACTTTTATTGACAAAAATATTGACAAGCTGATTGCAACTACCTGTATAAATTTTGGGTTGATAACAATTCTTCAAAGTGATGGGATCTTTTCGGGAGAAGAAATAGAAAATTTGGTAAGCTTAACCACATTATTAATAATACAGATAAATTCTTATAGTAACTTAGATTTTCTTTATTTTAGCATGATTCAAACATCTCGCACATCCAAAGAGTTCACATGCTCTACTCCTGGGCAAAAATGCGTAGCAATGGATTTTCAAGGCTAAAATCTGCTCTCTATAAAACCAACCAGACAGGAGCCTTCCAGATTCTAAATAACCTGCAAAAGGAGCATTTTGCGAAGTACGAAATACTAACTTTCGACGAAAGCAATCCTATCTACTCGATGGGGAATACTATTCATGTTCACAGGGGTGAATTCGGCACACGTATGGCTTTGGTGAAACTTGTTGACTATGACTGCAAACATAATCTGCAGCAAGCGAGCAATGAAGTTGATCTGCTAACTCGTCTGGACTGGCATGAAAATATCGTTAGATGCTTCATCGGCAAGTTTATTACGTCCGGATTCAAGCAATATTTTGCGATCGCACTGGATTATAAACTGACCTTGGAAGATTTATATTCTGGTGAGAAGAAGGCTGCAACAAACACATCTTTGCCCCTTTCCATTCTCAAACAAGTTCTGAATGGTGTCCACTTTTTACATGGAAATCGCATCATTCATCTTAATCTGCAGCCTGGAAATGTATTCATTAAATACATTGATGAGTCATATGCTTCTGTAAAAGTGGGCGAGTTTGGTTTGTCACAACAGCTTAAATCTGGTGAGGATAGCGTAGAACTTTTCGTTATGACGATGAAGGAAGTTGGTGCAAGCTGTTTCTTTACACCTGAAGTTCTGAAATATTGGTCTGGAAGGCATACTTACAAGCCCGTAAGGGGTAAGGGTAGCCTCGATTCCGTGAAGGCGTCTGTGGTAAGATTTATTTAGAGCGCAACAAATTATAGTTATTCTAAATGATTAGTCAAAAATTGAAAAACATCTTTGTTCATAGGGTTGTAGAACAGATATGTTTTGTCTCGGGATAATAATTTATTTCATTCTATCTGATGGGATTCATCCATACGGAGATGAGCTTGACCAGCCGTATTTGATAAAGGAAAACAAGCCACATATTGTGAAAGAACATCTAGATATGCTGGATGTTTCCTGGAAGGAGAACTTTCAAAAGATGCTATCTAGCATGCCAGAAGACCGGCCAGAAATTGGAGTTATAATCGACGACATGAATGAATAAAGGAAGTCGCGAAGTATGCATTTCAAGACTATTAGTTTGTTGTTGCCAACTTTTATTATTTATTTGTCGTGTTTGCAAGACAGATTACCGTGATAAAAACAATAATAAGGCAAACTATGACATTAACACAATTATAATATAACTTTCTCCTTCTAATGTGGTTTGCATTTTATAAGCTATAAATTTAAAATTGAGATAAGGTTGACCATCGATTTTATCATGCAAAATGATTAATTAGATTTTGATTTTAATGGAAAATCCATTAGCAATATATTTATTGCAATTTTTTCAGTCGTATTTACTGTGTCCCTCTAGAATTTCTTATCATAATATCTTATCATACTTCACTTATCCTTTACAGTTCGTTGGTAAATATTTTCCATTTCCTCGTGGAAGGAAAAATAGTTGCTTGACGACATAATTAACTGAACCAATAAATGTTTTCCATTGCTAAACCCATTAGGTATTCAGTTTTGGTTGGCACTGAGGACTTCCTCTTCCTATCAGGCTTGCAATCGAGATTTTCTGGATTTACACTTTTTTCTTATATCCGAATTCTTATGAACACAAATCTCATCCATTTTTGAAGTTAAGATAACGTTGTGTCTATATTTGCTCATTTTGATAGAATGCTTTATTTTATCAAACTGATTTAAGGTCAATCCGCGCCTTGAATGATAATGGGACTTACGCCTAATTTACACCTATCCCAATATAAATACAATTTGCATATTTCATGTCCCAGACGGTTTGCAGAAATTCCATCATGCATAATATTCCTTGGCAGTACATTTAATATAGAAAATGCGTGGGAAGAATGTAATGGAAGTATGGAAAACGAATTTTTGTAATGACTTGTATTGCTATTATTTATAACGTTTTGAATTAATTTCGTGATATCTAGATTTCTACTGTTTTATTACTTCATTTAGATGGATGGCTCATACAGAAATCTAAAGTTCGAAGAATTTAATTAGTAATAGTAGCAAGTCCTTGTACAAGTGAATTGATTCAGAGAAAGCGTGGGATTGAGAATTCCAATAGACCGTGTTCTTAGCCTTGAGACTTTATATCGTTTAAATCTTTTACTAGAGAAAACAAGAATAAGTTTAATTAATTTAAGCAAATTGATAAAAGCAGGAGCAATTAATAGGAAAATTTTATGCGCAGTAGGGATTATTATTTTAGAATTACTCATATTCACATCCAAGCTTTCATGCAGTTACCTGCTCAAATATTTTATTCTTTAAACATTACCTCAAAAACATTTCCTGACATTCAGCTAGTTATTTTTGAAATTGTACAATGTATACAACTTAATAAATTGTCATTAAAACAAGATAATCAAAATTTTCTGGGATTTTTAAAATTAATTATACTATATTAAAACAAAAACGGGTTGCAAAACAATGAGTACGGATGACGACATAGTAAGTTTTGGAGAAGAAACAATTTCCAGATCTGAGTCACTAACTGAAGTAGTTTGCGTTGGACACCAAAAAGTGCAGCAATTTGCATCTGAACAATCACTACAAACACCAATGGATTCCAGCAACAAGATACACCGTCATTTTGGACTGAACATTGGTAAATTTTTGAAAAGAGACCTTGCGACTGTTACACCTTACACGAAGCGTGCAATTGGAAGTGGTTCAACGGAGAGTAAATCAAATCAAAAAGACACGCTTTATGACGAAAGCAACGAGAAATTTGACAATGTATGTGTACTGGTTGTTGCATTACTTTTGATTCTGGCAATTGGTGCCTTAACGTTTGGTTGTAAGCTTTCCTAATAAAGACATCCGTTTGTAACGTCAATTAATTAGATTACTAATGTCAATGATGTTTATAAATTAATGTAATTTTAAAAATTGGTTAAATAACTCAATGGTAACTAGGTAAGCAGATATTTACAGAAACCATTGTATTCTTTTCTAAATTCAGTGCATAAGTTATATTATTGTCATGCCTGACATTACAAACTAAAAAGAAACTGGAGTGCGGTAATTGAAAGAGGTTAAAATTCTGAATGTGGGTTGGATTCTTTAGTGAAAGCAGATAGACTGTATTTTTATTTGCGACTAGATGTATCTAATATATATTTACCTTGTACCCTGAATCGGAATAATATTTACTTGTCCTCTTTATTAAACTAACTTAGTGAATTAAATATAACTACAAACATTGCGGTTTTTATTATTATGTCATAGTTCAAATATGATTGCTCGTGTCCTTTTTACAAAGAGTAATTAATTAGCTAAAATGCCTAACATGGACATATTATTCTCTCCCCTAGCCTCTGGACCTTGACAAAAAATTATCTTCAAGCAAACGCCCTAGTCATTCGTAATTGTAAACATTTTGTAGTGTAGAAGAATATTTATTTTAGCTTCTACCATCTCCAACGCTTAGGATATCATTTCGTATATAAAATTTCAAGAGGAAATATTCTAGATAAAAAGTACATAAATACTTGTTATTGCAAACGTTCAGTGAAACATCTTTCGAAGTAAACCAAATATAATTTAGCTACAATTACAATTGAGTTTTAAAAAAATGACGGACTATAGTACATTTCTTGGGACGTTTTATAAGTTTGTTTTCTACTTATGTCTGATGCCCTTTAATGTAAAACAAGGTGAAGATGGCACGTATGTCGCCTATCAGAAGTCTCCTCAGAAAGTAGGTTTGAGATCGGTAGGGTGTTCCTGGCCGACCTGTGAAAACGGCGACCAACCTAAGCCGCTTAATAGAACAATAGACCACGAGCTAATTAAAAAGGGCTAAAAAGGTCGTGTGAGAATACCGACCGTTTCTCAGTCCGATTCCTTATATGTAGGTACTGCAAGCTTGTTTACATGTTAATTAACTGAAGAACGTCTGTATGCCTGAACGTATGTAATATACATAATTTAGTTTCATTTTTTAGTTTGGTGTAGCGGAACAAATAGTAAAAAAGACATAGATTTATCTACAATTGGCTAATATGTAATAAAAAGTATTGTTAAATCATTTATACAGTTTTCAAAGTAAATGTGTACACAATCTAAATAACTCTTTGTTTATTAGTATACCTACAATATGGTATACGAAATATATACATCGTTTTGTAAAAAAATTGATTTATATAAATAATTCAATTTCACCATCAAATATGGACATTCAAACCGATATCCACAAAGTATTGTTCTTTTCTGGCAATTATAGTATAAAATTTTAGTCTTAAAGTAAAAATTATGGTATGGTAAAATAACCATCTTATTAACTAAACACGTATACGTAGGTATTGTAACGGATGAACGGGCTCCTCCCTTTATCCTCTTTCTAACAATAACGCTTATGGACCACAACGCACGGACTCCCTTTAACGCCAACTGACATCGCCCAAGGTTCTTCCCTCTGCTACT
>JAHZMV010005788.1:0-52343 GCA_027743765.1 Coecobrya sp. COE2
TGTGCATTTCGGTCAAATTTCACTTTCGGGATATTTGCATTCGAGATAAAAAATTCGAGATCCATGTCGTTCGGGATTCTCATTTTCGAGATCCGCACCGGACACGGTAATTTGTAATCATCGACATATCACTACCGAAAATAAATTAGTTCTTTTTGAAGAAGTACATAGTAAAAGGAGAAAAAGTACATCGTAGTAAAATGGTAAAACTACTTTTGATAAAAATTTAATTAATTAAATAAGTTTATGCATATTTGTCTACTGCGATTGGAAAATGTTATTGCAATTTTTTGAACTAGAGAAAAAAGGCCAGTTATCTATCCACAAATGAACTGGCTTCTAATGCCACTAGCGTTGATATTTAATATTTTGTGTTTTACTGCCGTGAGAATGAAAATCTGCGGAAAATAAATCAATGATCATTTATAAATGTCATAATTTTTTATGAATAGCTATCGAAAAGTGTATGTATAGATATATATATGACGTTTATCGGGTTACAGATAAGATGCGCTTTGTAGAAGCGCAAGTCAATTAGAAGTTTACGAGTTGCTACACTTGTTACGTGTCTGATAAAACCAAAATGAAAAATGTATTTTTTCCCGCCTAAAATTAGCACAGTATCAACCGAAAAAATGAAATGGCTGTTCTATTCGAAATGTAAGATATTTGATTAGGGTGAATTTTATTAGAAGCAACAAAAAAACTTTGACAAGATTTCCTGTTTGTTACCTGCAACAACATTCTAACTAGTTTACAGTTGTGAAATCAAAAACGGAAACACCGAAAGTACAAAAAGTGGTCATTTGCTGGTTGAGTGTTTATTTTTATATACATAATATATCTTTAAACAGGAGGGGGAATGAGGAAAATCTTGTGTTGTTATTTTCTCTTCTCTATTCACGTTGCGTTGTACAGTTACAGTTGGTCACATCTGCGCGCAATAAATGTACACCATCCAGTTCGAGTTCATTTCACTCCCCTGATAAATATTGAAATCAGCGTTCATAAAGAACTGATGATGACGATGACGACCTCGTTGGATCTACACAAGTAAAATATAGGTCATCAAAATAGTATTTTATACAAAAAAATCTAATTTCTCTACCGGTTTAAGTTTAACAAGTTTAACATGAACAACAGTAGTCACAATGATGATGGTGGTAAAAAATTCTTTTCATTGGAGTCGTCATCCTCGTCATCATCATCATCATTACCATGAACAAGTTCGATTTCCCTTTTCCATTCTTTATATTCCTATTTATGCAACGGCTGCTGACTGAGAACCTGTGTGTGTGTCTGAGTCAGAAGAACGTGAGCCATTCAGGATATATATTCTTGCTCTTTTTAACCGAGCAAGTGGCGATGAGCTTGACAACGACGGCAACGATGATGATCGTGACAATGTGCCAGAGCAAACTACAAAAAATCCATTCTTGGCAACGTTCCCCGTTTTCCAGATTTTCTCCACACGTCCACACTCTTATACTTAGAGAGAAGGACAAAGAGAGAGAGAGAGGGAGAGAGAGCATGAGAAGATTGTGGTTTCCTCTTCAATATTTTCAATATTTTTACATACATACATTATTAAATGTTGTGCATACCATTGTATTTTACTTATTCATGTGCTAGAGTAACTCCGCTAGCTCAATTTTTATTAGTCAGTCATATCATCGTCACGAACAGCGGCAAGGATTAGTCCAGCAGTAATAATAATACCAGTCGTGCAGCTACTTTCCTACTTACTGCTGCCGCCACTCTACATTGTAAACCCTTAATATCAGAGAAGAAGATCTATGAAATAAAATAACCGTGACGCATAATATATGAATGCTAGTAATACCATCAACAAAAATTATGATGTCAGAAAAAGATAACATTTGGAGTATATGTGGTTGTGGTGGTAGTGTTAGTATTATTTGCAAATAAGCGCTGGTATTACCACTACGATCACGATAAAAAAGAGAACGAGAGAGGAAAAAATCAAAGTATTGATATAACTTAATTGAGGATGACGTGTTGACTAAAAAGGCTTCATGCCGTGATCCTGAATAGTAAGAGTAATCGCCGTTCTATAGTGTGAGAAAATGTAGTTTCATATTTGTAAATGTAAGTGCGCAAGTATGTATTTATTGTGAATGGAATACTCGTCACCTGAAAAATGCAATCTTGAGTCGAAGGAAAAGAGAAAAATCATGTTTCATTTCCCACTTTCTGTTACACTCAATTATGTTGATACATATATATATATACATATATGTAGTAGTCATGTCATGCAATATGACACTATTTACTATGCTTGACAATCAGAGTGATTCCGTGCAAAAGTTAAGAGAGAAAGCATCAAGATAGTATCAATAACAATACTCTATAGTTTCATATTAATATTATAATACAGAATAAATATGCTATGCATATGTAAATATGATGGAAAGGTTATTTCGTTTTCATTGCACTGGTGGGATTACTAATGTGGAAAGAGTAGGACGAAAACAGAATTTACACACACTTTAGCTGGTTGCTTCCGTGTCAATGTTGCAGCTCCCACATACTTTTAAAAAGGAGGAATGAACGATTTGCCTTGTTATTCTAAATGGAATGAACAAACCACTTATCCTTGGACAACACATGTACATGCGTCATGCGTAAAGCCTGTCGTCTGTAATATACGACGCCTGCAATATATTGAATTGGGATGAAAAGGAGAGAAGTGTAGAGCTTTCAAATTAGAATGATCATCATCACCTGCAGTATCGGTTTTTCCTTCCTAATTATATAATGGCAGGCGAGCATGCATACGGTTTTACTTTCCTATTTAAAATGCCTCCTGAAGCGAATCTTCATTATGGCAAATAGTGCTAATAAATAAGCAAGTATACTACACGTGTTACGTGTTATAGTCCCTATTATGTACTCCCTTGACAATGTGATTTTTGCTGTTGTGTGAAGCGTAGTTACCTTTATTGCCCCTACAATTGCTATTGTTACTACCACGGGCTTGATTACTCGATTCATGCAAAGAAAATGGAACGTATGGACAAATTTATTTACAGGCATGTTGATGATGATCATCGGTGTTATTGCACCTCTCCATCAAGTCACCTTTCACTTTGCTTAAGTAAATTCTCCCTTCCTCTTCTATTCTCCTCTTAGGTCCCAAAATCGTGGAGTCATTTAGGTTGTCCTAAAAATAAGGCCTATCTTACATTCCATGTGACTTACATTTTCGGTTTCCTTGCAGTAGGGCTTAGATAGTGAAGCCAGCCAAACTATTGTAAGTATGGTTCAGGTGCATGCACAATACACAATGTGTTGTGCATTCCAAGTGCCTCGAAATGTTTTCGGTCGATTAGTAAATTGACAGTAAATGTGTGGAGGGAGCGTTGTCAAAAAATTCTGAGTGGTCATAACGGTTAGTTTATCTCTACATAAGTCTCATAACAAATCTTATAACAATTTTAAAATATAATTTTCGTATAAGTTTGACTCCGGTTACTCAATATGTTTTTCAGTGTTAAGGTTATTTGAAGTGGACAGACAGAAAGATCAACGAATGTCATTAACCATTCATGTTATGTGTTTTCTGCAAATTGGTACCATTTATATAGAGCGTGCATAGGTGCTCCAATTTAAGTAAGGCACATTAAAACTGTGGAACCTTTTTTATTTTGTTCTTCATTTTGGTCAGTCTTTATATTTTTTTCCTCTCTCTCTTCTACTCTTTCGCATTCTTTGCTCATTGCTCAATTATCAAATCAACCTTGCGTTACGTACACGAAATTCACATTTTTCTACGTCTTGACCAGTACCAGATGGGTACCATTACTCTACCACTCCCACGTGACGAATGATTGCAGTGTGCGAAGTGTGCTTAACACTGCATTTATTTTTAGCATTCTCATGGTCATCATCATCAATATAGAATGAACCTAAAATAGATCAACATCGATGGAAGTATAACTACATCTACAGGGGTGGCAAAATGGGTCAATAAATAAATTGTATTTTGCATCTAAATGTCGATCTGTATTCTTGTTTTGGGAAACAATTGGCAAACGTGCTTTTTCTCCATATTTCGCTTCTTGCCCTCTTGACATTTCGCAGAGGACGAGAAGCAACACATCTTTTATGTATAGAAAGTTATCGCGGAGATGATGTACAAGATATGAAGTGATAGTAGCAATAGAAAAAATAACAATCAAGAACAGCGACAATAACAACAACAATAAAAGCTTTCGCGTATCGTTGAGAGATATGTGTGGATATGGATGTCGGTGATGGTGGTTTTGATACCTAGATCGACCCATTTTTTCGTAGGTCACGTTATTTCATTACTATACCAAAGAAAGCGCAACTTGGTTTCCTCCTCTTTTATCGTCTTCATTGTGTGTCTCGTTTGTCTCTCTGACTGTTGTATACATTTCCTTACTCCACTGACAGAAGATGTCCCCAGGAGAACTCTGTAGTTTAAAAAGGAGCATACTATCCAAGGAGACTAGAGCGATACTGCTCGGGAATGTGGGTGTATAAAATATAAAAGGGAAAAGTATAAAAATGATAGGGTTGACTGACTAGTCGGAAATGATCTCATTCGAGTGTTCATCAAGTTAGTATTTCATATTATGTGCTTACTCAATAAGTTAGGCCAGCTGCTAGAATCACCGTTGAATAAACCTGATATGAGAAATATCCGAGTGCAAAGAGGAAAAAGTAAACAGTGGGAGGGTAAAGTAAGCTGGCTGAATTATTAGTATGATTATGTCAAAAAAGTTGTTTTCTGTGTGTGACGCTACATAGGAGCAGTTCATCTGATGGTTGTGGTGGCAGTGATGATGGTGAAAGGTGGTGATGTGGTAATCACGATAGAGGCCAAGAAGTGCATCAGTTCGCCATGCCACTCGACTCTCTCTCTCTCTCTCTTTCTCTCTCACTTTATCCATTTGTCCAAATCTAGCGTTTTTGTGAACAGAACCGGAGTTGAAGAGAAAAATGTGGAATCTCTCTTGAGAATTGTCCGAGAAAATATAAGCACTTACAGTAGAAAGCGTATACAAGTCCGACAATGTTTATGAAGTGAAAGTAGTACATAAAAAGTGAAAGGGTTTCGGATAGATCGTGCAGCTTCTCATAATGATAATGATTATGGGAATGTATATGGGAAATAATAAATATATATACCCTACGAATGAAACCAAGCCAACTATACGAAACACCAAGTCATAATCAGAATGAAGGGAAACAGTTAATATTTGTAGCACTAAGGATTAGGACTACCATGACTTATTAATTGTCTAATAAACACATCGTAACCAAACATGGCAGTACAGGCCTGTTGTGAATATCATCTTCTCCTTCTCTTTGTAAAACTTACATTTTCAGACAGACAGAAAGCGGTAAAAAGTGGGTCTTTCTGTACATTTGTTAGCAGTGCAACTTTGTTAAATTTCAAGTATGGTTTAGGACAATATTTTATAGGCAAGTACCTCGAGATTTTTGTGAGGCGATGGATGTTTTAGATTATTTTATCGTCTAGTACAATTTTTTACTATGCATTTATTTGTACCCCACCGAAGGGTGGCTATAACCTCAACTATAATGATTAGACATTAAAAGTGTTAATCATTTAATTGCAATTGTAATGGCTTGAGGTATAATAAACTCATAACACTATGATAGCGCAATTCCAATCACAGTCTGTTGTACTATAAGTATTTAAACGCAGTATTCTCATTGCACATTATTATCCATTTTCATGCATGGGGAATTTTAAGTATACGGTTCAAGTACATTCCATAATGTTGAAATTATACTTCTACATCTACAAATGTTTCCTGTCTGTAGTAGCGGTAGAGACTAGAGGCACATCACTCTTACTCAACTGTTAGCAATTAAACTATTTATAACTTTGGTAATGAGCGACGACACCAGTAAGTGTTTGCTTGATCGAATAATTTCGTGGTGTGGGAAAAAATAGTCTGAATGCTGTGAATACTCATTTTTGTTACAATCTATGATCCCGTGCTTACTTTATTGCATATGAGTGAGTTATGGAGTTTTCAACGTTATTTTGTCAATATTGTTATTATTGTTGCTGCTAATACTGATGCTAAAAAGGAATGATTTATTGGCCTTTCTATACCGTTACTAATAACCTCCGCAGTGGTTCTTTTAACACCGAAAGGAATAAATTTTCCTTTTGTTTCATTCATTATTAAGTATTACCGGCAACATAATTTGGTATTATAATTGTTAAATAGAAAAGATTTGACATGCACCGTTACCTTTAGGTTTAATCCAATTCACCGCTTCTAATAGTTATTGTCCTCTTTTCCTTAGACCATGGTTTCCGTTGCGTGTGTACGATTTTAAAAAATACATTTGATCCATGAAAAGGCCAACCATTGTATTTTTCAAATATCAAATATGGTATATCACTCTGTATTGTCAGCAGTCCAGATAATGATAAACAGAATGAGTTAGTAAAAAGAAAGTTAGGATTTTGTTACTGTGATGGGGAGGGGTAGTGTTCGATCAAACGTGAAATAAAATTGTACATCGATGAAAGGAATTGAGTTCCACAGCAGAAAACAGACTAATAAATAAATATGGTAGTAGAGTTTAAAAGAAAGCAAGAATATGTATATGATTTACTAAAAAGGAATGGATAGGAAAAGTAAAGTAAAACTACTCTACTATTTTAGGCCCGAGTAATGCTGTGTTGATGAAAACATACCATTGGTACATGAAAGTGAAGTTGAAGAAAAGAAATTCAAAGGGAAAGCGGCGTATAAAGGAGCAAACCCAGATATTTACTTTTCTTTCAAGTCTTAAGTCTGGTTCGTGTGTGGACTTGGTGTTTAGTTTTTTTGTTGATGCTGTTATTGTTGCTTGCCAAGAAGAAGGACAGAAATTGTGTGCTCTAAGATGAAGAAGCCGGTGCCAATATTTGCCAAGTCATAAACATCCTCATCCAAACAAACTCATAAAATAGCTACTTACGTACATTACATCACATTAGATACTACTCCCCATCAAATAGCCATGTTTCAAAGAATAGGAAGAGAGAGAGAGAGAGAGAAGGGAAAATGAACCCGATCAAAATTATAGACTGCTTTTCAATCTTCCACCAGTCTCTCGCTCTCGTACTTGTTCATTTTTCAAGAAAACTGATTTGTATGGTTGGTGAAAAGTGTCCACTTGTACAAAAAAGTACCGGATACCTATTCTCTGTTGAATAGTTTTGTTGCCTCTGTTGTTGCTGAACCATCATCGTCATATTTAGCGACCATTAGGAAAGATTGAAGTAACTAATTGTCCACTGAGATTTTGCTCAAGTATCAATCCTTTCGTCTGACATTCTACTTCATTTTCCATACTTTCCTGTCGTCTACGTCGCATTCTATTTATTATTACCAGTCAGTTAGTTGGAAACTGTCTTTTGATATTTCAGAGCAAATGAAACCCGCATTTTCTTTATGCTATTCTTCTTCATGCTATTCTTCTTCTTACTCCATCTTGACAATATTGCTTGCAACATTGGGCACACCAACAGTAAACACAACAGACTAAATCCCGTTTTCATCCAACAGTTCAATTCGAACATACTTCGGCTATAATTAAATTGTCTACTTTTTCTCACACGACGCCTTCAATAAAAAACTTTCTTATTTCTCTCCTTTTCTTGGAGAAAGAAGAATAGAGAAAGTCAACTGGAGATCTGAAAGGTTTCAAAGCCCTGCTTACTTCATATATGCATTTGTTGTATATGAGCGAGATTTTTTAGAGGTAATATCTGTATTTTATATGGATCACAGCGAGTGATGAAGTTGTCGCTAATAAGTAGAAAGAGTAGTAGCAGTACTGCTTCACTCCTTGAATTACTATGACTATTTCTGTGAAAGGGAGGGACGATCATGACGATGATGATAGTGTATAACGATGGTAATGATCCAAGGTTCTTTTTATACTTACATTGGTCGCGTATAGGCAAACGTGATTTTCCCTACTTTGACAGTTCAATAGTATTTTTTTGTGTGAAAAGTTGTTTTCAGTTCATTCATATATCCTGCTATATTTTATTTTTCATATTGTTGTCATTTGCCGTTTGGGTTTCCTTTTATTTACTGAGAAAGTAAGTGAAAGTTCGCTTTCTTTTTCTTCCTACCCGCAATGTGCACAATTTTTATGGTTCGTAATATAAAACATCAAATATTTAAGAAATATTACAAACGCTCTGCTTACGCATTTTCAGAGTTGCGCGGTGAACGTGCAAGTTAACAAGAAGTTGAATTGTGCTACACGGTACATAATTAAGTAATTTCTCTTGCTATTTAAAGGCAATATGCTATTGTCCCCAACGGCTATAGAACATTCGTTCATCACTCCCTGACATGAATGTGGGATGGATTACGTTCATTTCATTATTTTATATTTCCGGAAGAAGTATTTATAACTTGGGAAAATTATCAGTTAAAAGGCTTTCACACGATGTGTACATGAATCATCGTGACACATTTACACTTTGTCATTTTATACTTCTGTTATTAGTGCAGTAAATATGTGGGCGACTTGTAAAGTAATAGAAAAACAATATAGGAAAGACTGCTGGTAACAAGAAGATGAGTCAGTTAGCCACTTAAATATGCTTGTAAGTATGTTGTCATCTCTGTCGTTGTCGGATCGTACCCTCAATACATATTATGTCAGTAGCACGTGCTTTGCTCATCATTGGACAACATTTTTAAAGCCACCTACTAAAAATTAATGTAACCATTGAAACATCTATTGGTTGATTATAATGACATTACTCATGCATCCTGGCAGCGTTTTAATATATTCGAGCATTAATTGTAATCGCAGAAGTCATCAAAATCGATTGATAGGTTTCATAAATACCGGCTTTGTATTTATATCATTTAAACTAGAAATTATTTATTTTGAATCCATGTATGTATATTCGGCTAAAAATTGAAAAAAAAACATTGCATATTTCCATTCACAAGCGTAGGACACTAGATTTGCTCAATATACCGAGCTATTCAAAGTTGATCCTTCCGCTACTTTCTACATATTGTTGAGTTTACCCTTATTATGACTAAAATTATTGCAGGCCACGCTGTTTAAATGCTACTTTCCCATTATATTTATCAGCCACAAAATAGGTCTGTTTCCCTCGCATCATCGCTCCGAGAAATAAAATGAAATTTAATGATTCATTCTGGTCTGTTTGTAGAGCTATTTTAGTATTTGCTTCCACTGACAACTGACATACAAGCCATTTATATCAGTGAAGTGGAGAGGAAGAAAAGAGAAATTCAGAGACGGACACAGACAGAGGACAATCAAATCATAAAAATGCATTATTACATAATCCGTGCAACTTTATTGCTTTCGCTGATGGGAACCCAGAGCAAAAAAATTGATATTATTTTTCTCATCTATACCTAGCATGATACGAGCGTAACATAATATCCGTAAGAAAAGCATACTTACTGACGTCTATAACATGGAACCTAGCCTTCTTCTCTTACAGCTGTCTATTGAGTGTGTAAGGCACTTTATGAGTTTGTTTGTATTTGTCATGGTGCATGCATTCCTTGGAGGCTTGAGCAGAAATGTTATACATATACTAATAATATGGTTTTCGCCAGTAGCTGGAGTCAGCACAATCAAAACATGTGGTGGAGAAGGATGTGACGACTGAATAAGCAAACCAGTTTCAAACATAAGCGTATAATTTTGCAGCAAAGAACCATACAATTATAATTTAGCTGAGAAAAGCAAGGCAAACTTTTTTATGTGGCAGTTTAACCGTGTCCTCTGTTCCTCTCTCTCCCGCTGTCTCTGTGGAAAAGTTGTAAAATCTTAAACAGTCAAATGGAAAGAAGTGCCTCAAAATATTAGTTGCTTTCTCCAGTCTTTCTCTTCAGTTTTATTACCAACAACCCTAGTATCGGCACTCAGTAGCTGTGGCGAAGGAGAAAGTAGAAAGGCATCAGACCTGAAAGTGCCTAAAAGACCTCTCTGTCTGTTGCTCCGATTTTAAAATAAAATTAATGCTACCAACGGACATCAAGCAGACAGCACTATTCCAAAATGATGATGATATGCAGTCAAGGGGAAGGATGAAATGCGTAATTTTCTCCAGCTTTCCCATACGAGTAACTATAAGTACGCTGCCCTTTTTATGCTTTGGCCATTTTCATTATCAGCGTTTTACATCTGTGTAACTTTCTCCGTATTAGATGCATGTACAAGACCAGAGAAGTAGATCTATTAGAAAGTGGGTTTACTATAGTTATGAGTATGTTCTTAGATTCGCAACAACACACCAGAGTTTTTCAGAATTATCTAGAATGGACGATATGCGTTTGTTAGAAAATTTCACTGCCTTGAAATCATCATCATCAATATTCCCTCCCCTATTCGTTTTCTTTTTAGTAAAAATAAGCCTCTCCCGGATAACCAACCGCCTTTGCTAGCTGGTCTGCTTTACTCATGTACTTACTTATCTTCTTAACTTTACTTGAGAGTTCACCTTGAGCAGCTTAAAGAACTACAATTGATGTACATATTACGTATGATATATAAACATAAGTACATGGCAGGCATGAGTAGGGGACAAGAGTTGCAGACGAAAGTGAAAGGAGTGGACTCTGGTGAAATGCTTCAAGTGAAGATAACGATGAGAATTACGATAATGATAACAATGATGAGGATGATGCTCCGTTTCCACTTCTATCATCTCCATCATCATCATCTACGTCAATGAATGGAATTTGTAATAAGTTTCCACTACCACAAGAGCAGCAGCAGGTAGTTCCATACGAGAAAGATTCCGCAATGCCTTTGCTCCGATAAATTCAAGTATTAAATCTAAGCACAAAGTGGGGTTGGAAGTAGTAGCAGCGGCATGGGAGCGTATGGTAGTGACAGTGACATTAGATTCTTCTATAGCCCAGGGAAGTAAGAGCAAGTAAAGTAGCAACTGCGTGAAATTCAAAAGTGGACCACTCGTTTTCAGAAGTAGGCAGTGATTACGATCCTCTCATTTATTTCCCCTTTTCCCTTTTAAAAGAAAAAGTTAAATAGGCTATTCATGAAATGCAAAGATGCTCCTTTACTGTTGCTCTTCCAACGGATCTTTTAGCCTTCTTGGAATTTCTTTCTGGGCTTCCAACTATAAAAGGAGCAAATAAGAAGGAACTATTTGTTTTTTAAATTGAAGACACAAAATAAATAGGAAACGTTCTCTCCTCATTTCTTTCAGCTAAAGGAAAAAATGTTTCTCATCCTTCAACTTTTTTCTTTGTGCAAACATCAAAATTTATATAAGCCGATGCTAAACTCATGTATAAAAATTCCAGTCCTTTTCTTAATGCTGTTGGTGGTGTAGCTAAAAACAGGATGCCCTTATAAATTTAAATTCAAACAAGAATGCTACAATGACATACCGTTGTGGATATTACTCATTGTGACGAGAGGTAGCCTAGCACACACAATAACCCCGAGAAAACGTAGTCGTATCGATATTTTTATGCATATTAAACTTGCACGGTTTCCACCACAACTCTCCATCATAACTACGTGCAAGTTAGAAAAAATATTTTGAATGAGTAAAATAGCTCTATTACAGATTTTGTTAAACCAAGCGGCATGCACTAGTTTTGCATGAATGCCATTATTTTCGAGGTGGTGTGCCCCAAGGAAGCGGATGGGATACGCAATGGGATCATAAATATAAAGACAAGACGTGAGAATGTATAATAACCAGCGTTTGTAACAACATCAGAAGAAGTTCTACTTTAAGGGTCGCTAGTGAAAGAAAATGTATCCTATGATATGTACGATTTGGCGACATTTCCAAATGATTTCTAAGGATTGCTCTTACTGTTAACGGTTCTATTCATCTTTGAACTCACCTTGCTACTGTAAGGAATTTACTGTAAAAACGGAATTCAAAATATCGTGGCCTTTTAAAGTCATGGTGTGAACAGACAGTAAACGAAATCAATAAGTTCTACTTTTTAAAAGTAAAAATACGCCTAAATACTATCCGGTATACAAGAATGTACAAATTTTTACAAGTTTTTCCTCCTTGTTTTCTTCCTCCATCTACGATTTACTGTATTATTTGGTGATTCTAATTTTTTTATCCTTTGAGAGAAATATTTCTTTCTTGGCTGAATACCCAACACAAGGAAAATGCAAAAAGTCAGAAAAAGTATTACCGAAAGAAAATAATATGTACATATATTCTGTCCGCGTAAATATTCTTTGACTAGATCACATGAATGTGGATTACAATGGTACACTGGTTTTAAGATGCTGCTGCTTCTGCAGTGACGGCTTACATGTATATAACTATAATGACTGGCTTGTTGACTGATTTCTGTTTTCGAAAAAACTAACCAAATGTAAGGAAATAAAAGTGGACCCTTCTTCCATTTCGAATCTTCAAAGAAACCAATCTTTGCTCTGAAACATTATCTCCCTCTCCAGTCATTTGTTTTTGTTTCTGCAGTGACCGCAGTAAGATGGTAAATTGGTACGGATAGATATTGGCTACAACTTCGGAATACACACTTTCTCTCTCTCTCTCTCTCTCTCTCGTGCGCTCCTTGTTTGTTGTCGCTATTTTTTGTTTTAAACTTTTTTTTATCTAAAACTTTGTTAATAGAAGTAGCGTCCATGCGAAATTCTTTCAGTTTTCGCAGCCCTTTATATTATTACTTGTTCCTCCACCGTCACTACTGCAATATTCTCCCGGCCACTATCTCATACATCTTTCTACTTGCTAAGATGGAATGTAATCATACTAAAAAGCAAAGAAAAGAAGAGAGAAGAACGATAGCTCATTTCATTTTCTTTTCTGTGTCTTCTCTCGTTGTCCGTGAATTGTCTTGAGGGAGCAGTAAGTAAAGTAGACAAAAAAGCATACAACACAAAACAATGTAATAAATGTACAATGGAATATTGTGTCTTATTTTATGCATATTATTTATATACTTTCCCGACAACGTCTGGCAAGAGATAATGGTGAAGAGCTGATAAAAAAGTGCTCAAGTCAGAGAAACGACAACAGTAACAATAAAAACTTGGTCCCATTTCATTATTCATTCATGAGAATACGTAACAAATAAAAAAACAAAGGTAGACAAAAAATGGATGAGAATGTGTGTAGACAAGAACAACTATGGTTGCTGCTGTTACAAAAAGTGTTAAAAAGAAAAGTAGTATAACCAGCGTCCAGGGATGTGGGGTTCTGGGTACAGCTATGTATATGTAATTGGAAAATATGCAAAATTCATTTTGCTGAACAATCAGCCTTGTAACATCTGATCGCTCTTTTGACATCTACATGACCAAGAAATGTGTTCGGATTGCTTAGATTGTTGAATAGATTGGAAAGTTACAACTGTGTACTCTGTGTTTCTTAACACTGAACTTAGAAATCAATCTTACAAGGAAAATTCTCCATATGTCCGTTGAAGTGAAAGTGACCAAATATATACAATGCTGCTTCGGCATAGGCAACTCCAGATAAACGTAATAAATAAATACAAAAATACGTTTTGCAAAGTTAACTTCGAATTCGTATTCTATGGTTAAAATTTCACTAGAATAATTTAAACCCGACTGGCTCCTGATGATTGGCTTTGGAATATTATAATATTTAATATTACTGTATTATAATCCATTTGTGTGTGTAAAATGGACAATTACATTACTTACAAGAGACTAAAGTAATAGTTGTCTTATGGGAAATTTTATTTCGTTTATATTAGATAACGATAATTTATTTATGCGAAGAAATGTAGTCACATTTTCCAATCGTAAAAAATATGCATACAACGTCATTGCAAAGAAAGATTTCTCTTATCTTAAGAAATAAATAATATGATATTTTTATTCTTCTTTTATAACTAGATGTTTTGCTTGGTTTCAGTGCTAGTTTTATTCAAGTTGTCACTTTCCGCCCTATATGCTGAACTCTATATAGCCCAGTACAGTTTTATATGCCATTCTACGAAAGAAAAGAGAAAATGCGGGAAATGTTGTTTGTTTCTAACATGTAAAAAGACCAACTTCTCAGCAAAGCAATGTCAGACTGCTGTTGTGGTTGTGGTGATGATGATGATGCTGGGAAAACGAGCAACAGAACTGAAAACGATAACAATGACAGCAAAATGAGCATTCACGTGTCGGTCATGAGTTCCTTAGGAAAAATGTTTTGTGTAAGGATCCCGCCGCCGGTTATTCAACACCATCATTATCCGCAACAGCAACACTTTTTGCACCGGAAACCACCGGATGCACAAAAAAAAGCTACAAGCTGCTGGCCTATGCTATCATCATCACCAAGAACAGCAAACATGGCTGTTTCCTTTCATATACTTTCTTGTGGAGTAATCGTGAACTGTCAATGTCTCCAGATTGAAAAGAAAAACAGTTTATCTAAACGTCGATATAATTATACAGATACCTTTAGTGCTGCCACTGAAACTAAAAGTAACTACCATAATCATAGTAATAGTAATTGTCACTTTAGCCCCAATAACTCTACTTCCGGCAGTTATAATATAAACAATAGTTCATGAGCAGTCTATTTTTACAGTGATTTTTAAAGTGCCAAATTTGTTTTGGTAGAAACTTAATGAAATTATTGGTAATTTAAAAAGATTTACATTCAATAAACTCTGCAATAGCACACGGCACTTTACTTTATATGGGATTATGACAAACTTTTGAAGTTCAAAATATGCTCGAAAATACTGTACTGGTTATTTTTAGCAATATCAAAGTCGTCTTAAAATATCAAAGTAACAACAACCAAGACTAACAACTGCCACGACACAAAGTGGAAACTTTTTTTTATAAAGGAGGCTACTCATCTGAATTCCCGGCCTCAACATGTTTGCCATGACGGATTATTTCGGGGAGATGATGGGCATGACCCGTTATCCCGTGTATGTCTCTCTCTTTTTACTTTACTATAAATAGTACTAAACAATAATATTAATAATAATGATGCTAAGTAGACTAGGATTAAATCTAATTCATTTCATTCGAATCGCTTTGCTTTTTATAAATAAGTGCTTTTGAAAAGTTTAATCATTGACGGGCCCATACCCAAAAATACGCTGAAATCTAGCATTTAAGTTATCTACGTACTAAATCACAACTTCTAAAACTCATCCATATTACCCTGGTTGAAGATTAACAATTTTTTGTTCGTTGCTGCATTTGAAATTGACCAATATCATATCAGAATTACATTTCCAATGATCATTCATTGAATAACCTATTCAAACATACGTAATAACCAATCTATCATGCTGAATTGCAAGAAGATTTTTCAATTCTGAATGCTGAATGGATTTTTCAATTGCAAGAAGAAGCTTCAACACAGCAAGAATGTATATACCTATATGCAATATGTGCAAGAACAATAAAAATACTGTGCATGTATGAAATGCATATGTACGAACGCCAAACGATTAATTATACTAATTATTTGTTGCTTTTCTCGCCATTAGCTGATTGAAAGCCTACTAGACAAATAAATGTCGACAAACATTCCGTAAATGAAAATATTGGTCCAGTCTAGATCTAGTTTCAGCAATTGGCATACATCTTTTACCTAAATCATGGCATACGCACAAACAAAGCAAGAAAGCTGGCAAACCACTCTAAAATCGGATTATTAAATTAAGCCCTGCTCTTGGATAAACGTAAACTTAACACTGATATATTAACAAGGCATATTTGTCGTCCTGATCGTTAACTTAAAATACTCAGTATACTTTGTCATATTATACGACACGACTATGTGTCCTGACGTCACAGTTTACAAAAAAACGCATTTATTGTAACGACAAGCAATTGCCAGACAACTTGACAGTACTACTGTTTCTAAACTGTGTATGTAGAAAGGACGACGTCGTTGCGTCACTTCTACTTTGGGTTCCTAATGTATCCACATTCTCTCTTCTACTCCAATGACCTCTTGACTTCTCTTCAGAAACACCCTGTCAACGTGTCGTTGACAAACAAACAATAAAAATACCAACTTCCTCAAGTACTTTAAATGAACTACATAAATCAGGATAAGTAACAGCATTTAGCTTAGAGTGCGCGCGTACTCCACTTTTTGCATAGACATAACATATTTCTGTAACGTAAGAGTCTTGAAGTGCTCAAGTTTCCAACAACAATCAAAGAAAACAGCCCAAATCCATGAAAAGAGCATATATTATTCATGTGGTGCGTTTCAAGTCAGAGACGACCAACGTCGTACCATAAGCAACCACCACAAAACAAAACCACACGATAGAAAAAAATTGGAACTGTTCCATCAAGCTTACTTATTATGTATAGCAGAGGGCTATTATTATAGGAACATTGTAGCAAGTAGTAAAAGTAACGTCCTGGCTTCTTCCTGTATTACCAGTTTAACTATTTTTGGTACTGGTGGTGGTAGATGATGCGTTCCGATTCTATTGTTACACTCTTACACCTCATCACCCATATAGAAGTACACTCAAAGGTACATACTTACTGCGTAATATTTTCTTGGAGACTGCTGGAAATAAAGAAGCCTTGAGGGAAAATATGATACATTTCTTCCCTTGGCGATCATCATTTCATTAAAATGAGAGAGACACAGCGTGGAGAAATGACTGCTATTAATTCAATGTTTCCTACTCTTCCTGTGTGCACTCTATTCCGTCTTCATCATACGTTTTACTGTTTTATTTTCTGGCTAAACTCATTAAAAACTCTCTCAGCTAATTTATTAATGGAGGACGACGTTTTACTAAGAGCATAAAAAATGGGTAGACAGGGAGAGTTTGGAAGCGGTAGTGATATTGCACTGCACACCACGGTACACATTCGCACAACAACAACGTATGCTATTAATTTTATTTCCTCTTGCTCTCCAACTTATCAAACCCACCAGGCAAAGCTTATTCGCAATATACATATTATCACACATATATAAAGAAACGAAACGACCAGACCATCATGTTCAATTTTCAAAAAAAAGTTTTGTCGTTCAAGGTACGTGTGATTTTATTTAGCAGTGCAGTGACGGATGAGAAAGTGCTTTGGACACTGTGCATTTGCTTTTGCTGTTGTTGCTGGAGGCTCAAGCTGAGTCAAGACAAATAGACTTTTTCACAGGTGAAACAGATCCCACTTTAACCATACAAATTAGTTTTTTTCTTCTAAACATGTTTGAGAACCAAGTGAGAGCGTGTGTAGTCTAAAATAAGGTAGAAAAAGCAGAACTGAGACGAAAGGTGAATCTAAAACAGTCTACTATCCAGGTTGTGTTGCCTTCCTCTGTAACTGTGTGTATACACACTACCTATTTGTTAGCTTTCCCCTTCCTCCTCTTTGTAGGGAGTGCTGCTTCCTGACGTAGTTCCTAGTGAATTAGGAAGCAAAGGTATAAATATGATATAGGGAAGACGTGTGGTTTGTTGTGTGCATAAGCATAAGAATAGTAGAAAAGTAGACGCTTCAGAGAAAGGATCTGATTTGTATGTTGTCGTGGTTTATTTGGTAAATGGACAAATGGTATATCGTATACAGGTTGTTAATTGGGGTTATCATCAATTAAAACCGTTAGATCATCAGTCATTGGAAAGAGTCATCATGAGTCAGAGAACATTGGGGAAGCATATAGGTATTATAGTAGCGAGATTTGTCCTTTACTTCTTTCATCAGTATTGGCTTTCCCCGTTGTTGGGTCTCAGTAGGACTAGGTTCACCATCAAAGATGAAAGTCAGTTGAAAATGACATCTGACGATAAAGCAGGAAGAAAAGCATGCGAACTAGAAGTTAGTTGCTGTTTAGTGGTTCCAGCAATTGCCGTTCCTAGGAGGCACTAGGTTTCCTTTCTATGTTGTAACTTGAGACAAAATGCAAACCATTGTGTTGATGTTTTCTGTTCAAGTTGACTTACAATTCACAGTTACATAGTTTGAAGCACTGCATGCCTTCCTTGTAGGTTTGGGGAAAGTCCACCGCACAAAAATGTACAACACCGGTTGATATTTACATTTTCCAAATAAACGAATGACGATGATGTCGTAAGTAATCTGATTATACTACAACATGGTGCAAGCAACTATTGCAATTGCCATTACTACCACTATAATAATACAATGCCATACCAAGCGTGGAATAAAAATAAATTGCAAAATGGAAACATCTTTCCTTTGACTGGATTTTTATTTAAGTTTCTTACATAAGCTACTTCATATATACTCAACATTTGCTTGCGCATTATTTAGGAAAAAAGCAAATATAAAAACAATAGTTTACTCCATGCTGTGCACATGCCGTTTGTTCTCTGATAAAGTTGGTTATCGACCAACCGTTTGTTCTAAACTTGTACTAGTGCTCCCGCTGGCGTTGTCCCCATATCTTCCAAGGAACGTTGAACATCAGCTACCGCCACCACCATCAGCATACCATAATACCATCAGTTCAACATTTGTGCTGCATCGCTATGCCAGGAAAAAGAAGGGCTGCTCATGTGTGTGCGGATTGCGGATGGGATAGCTAGTCTTAGCAGCAGTTCATTTCGTTATATCTTTTTGCAATTCGCACAAAGCATGTGGAAAGCAAAGAAGGGGAATAAAAACTGGGCCAGTAGTATTAGCACGGAAACAGACATGCCAGTCAGCCTGTGTGTGTTCACTCTCACCGCTGTTTCACAACTACGGAACTGATGCTACCGTGAGCTCGTCGTGGAAACTCGAGTTTTCCGACCAAATACTCTTATCATCGTCATCATCAGCATCACCATCATCTTGCTTCTTGCCTAATTCTTTCCTTCTTCCTCCTTCCTACCATCATACCACGTTTACTAATAGTACTTGTAGTAATGTTGAAGCAATACCGGTTGGCTTTGTTGAATCCGTATTACAACTGCTTATTGGCACTGTTTGAACCTGCTTCGTTCAGTTGTGGTCCGCTAGGTTGCCTCACATTCATTATTACTCGGATATGCAGTAAAAGTGAACAGAAACCGTTCTTTAGAGCCTCAAAAGAAATGAGCAGTTGTATAGTGTCTCTTTTAGAGACAAGCAGCAGCTTGGCGAAAGAGAAAAGGTTTCTTTGCCAAAAGCTGAATGAAAGTTGTTCTGTTAAAACGCAAATCTAATTTGTTTCATTCTTTAGCTGGAAAATTTAAAAAAAGCACTTGGCATTGTATAATAACTTTAGACTGTGTAATAGAAACAGTATCCTTATCCTTGCTTTTCAGTTTTTTATGCACAACAGAATCTCAACAGCTTTTATTTTACACTCCAAATTAAGTTCATTATCTTAATTGAGATGATGATACTAGCATGACAAGAAGACATTGGGTCAAGGGAAAGAGCAAACATTAAGTTGTTTAGATGAAAGTAAATCATCGCATTTCTGTATTAAAATTTTCCCTGGTCGTTTACGTCTTCGATCATAACTGTTCCACATATACACGACCACCATCCATCTTCTCTTGTTGGGTGTATACCCAAACGTTGTTCAAAGAAAGCGCAATATCATGTCGCAATAATAATAATACCACTAGTCTTTTCTGCAATAAATCTCCCTGTCATTTTTCTCCTCTCCCCCTTTTCCCATCCCTCCAATTGACATTTCTTTCTTTATAATAGTATATCATTGAGTTCCATTCAATTTTATTTTCCCGTCACTTGGTAAACTTCACAAAGGAGAGATGGAGATTGAGGAAATAAATAGCAAAAATAAATCTATCGAATCCAACCTATATCACTTGCGTGAGAAACCAACTCAAATCAATGTCAACAACCAAAAAAATCTCTGCGCCTTCAAACGAAAAATATATAATGTTATTCTCCTCTCTCATAGTTCTCGTAGTTTCTTCCCATCTAGAGAACTCATCTCTACTGCTCCTTGACATGTACTTCTTCCCTTAAAAAGGAGCAAGGCTTTTGGGACATAAGCCATCAGCAAGAGAACACGTCCTTTTCATCTCTACAATTTTATATTATATTACTGAAATTATTTTGCTTTCCTCTTCCACTTTGATTTCCCACATCGTTTTCTCACTGACGCGATTATCGGATGTCGACAACGACTACGGCTATGATGATCATGATCTTTCTCCTCCTTCCATATTACGTAACGTATTTCCATTTCTCCACTTGTGCAAAAGTCAGACCACATCCTTAATAAATGGAGTTGATATGCAAACTTTCATGCTTCCCTACTCTACTTTCCATGCATCGTCGTCAACGTGATCTTGATAGAACTACCCGATATCATCATCCAATTGAGAAAATGGATCGACTCCTGTGATGATGACGGCTGCCATGTTGCCATCATAATAAAAAAACCACAATCACATCTAGTCGTCGTCATTCTCCTCGTCCCATATTCTCTCCATCCTCCACCACAAAATCAAAAATGCAAAAGTTCTCACTCAAACGCAGCCAGTTGTTGTACGCGGAGGATGAGAATGTTATACATAAAAATATCATAAAACAAAAAAAAATGATTATGCTGTTCCTGAGCAGGAAATATAGACAATTACACAATTTTTGTTTCCCTGTAGACTAGAGAAGCTAGACGTATTGAATAAAAATATGATCGACGATGACACTATAACAGCAGCCAGCTGCATTACACATAGACGGAGTGAATGAGATACAAACAGGGGAAATAAAGCAACCGAGAAGAGGACTCATGTTAGTCAATGTATTGTGTCGGCTACTAGCAATAGAAAGTATGTGGAATAGAAAAGTAAAGGAGTCGAAGGAGAAAGCGGAGCAAAGGAAACCCGACATGGAATATCACTATACATACTTATGTATTTTTTCTGATGATTGATGATTCAGGAACGCATAAATATCTCTGCCTTCTTCACTACACATATTATCTTGCTTTTATACGCGGCTATGAAAAATGCACAGTACGCGCACACATTTACTCTGACACACTGAATCCAGTTCAATGCTCCACTACATGCTCTATCCGAAGTGAAAATGCAATATATCATGATGCTGAATGCATACTACTACTCGGTTACTCTAACTTAGCTACCAGGAGAATACAAAGCTAGAAAATGTTGAGAAGAAAGAGGCAACGTAAATATGACTCACCAACGCAAAAGGCTCCTACTTTCTCTATTCTCTTGTGCGGCACTGATATCGCAAAAATATTATTTACTCTGTTGTATGTTCTGCATACCATAAAAATATCTTTATTCTCCCTGCCTCTGCTCCGTATCGCAGGCAGCATCATAAAAATTGGTATTGTTTTGTTGAGAAGCTTAGGGAAGAGTATAAAATGGGGAGAGAAAAGTCTTAATAATTTGATGCCATGCTACGTAGAAAATTTGCGTTGTCGTCCCTGACAAAATATAGGGAAAGTGTATATTGTGTTGCGTTGTCATTTTTCTCTGTTAGTTATGTAGTTCGTGAGAAATACTACATGGCTGAGCCAAAGGTGCTTGTCTGATGAACGTGGTTGGTGGCTTGGATTTTCCCTTATTAAATAAAGAGCAAAAAATGCACATTTTATCGTTCTATTTTCCGGCTTCCTCATTTACATCTTTTTCTGTAGGAGAACAAATATGATAATATTATTCATCTATAGAAGAATAGCAAGTGTGGAATGGGAAAAAGGACAATTTTTGCCTGGTGACAACCGCTGCTCTGTGAGTTGAGCCGAAAAGGCAATGCGGGGAAGGAGAGAAAAAGGAAACTGGAATTATATCAGTTTTTATCGTGATTCTCATCCTCTCCTCTTTCCACGTTTTTTATTCTCCAAAAGCAAGCTAAAGCGGCAGCAGTTGGAGTACCAAAGTGAGCATTTTTCTGTTATTTTATGGGATGTGCAATAATAAAACGGGCATGCAATGTGATATAAATTCACAGCTTATATGAGAAACCCATACGTACAGATATGTGTATTTCATTATTATAAAGAACTGTTAAAATAGTTCCTCTAAACGTTTCAGGCTAAAAGAGGTTTAAAGTTTTAAACGAAGGAAAAGGCGGTGGTAGAAAGTAGGCAGAAATGGATTTGTTTAGTGGGGACACGCCGAACCCCAGGATCCCATTTCATTTTTAACTCTGCACGGGTAAATTTGAGTTGGCGAATACTCATTATGGCTTTCTGTATCCATATGGCCTTATTCTTTGCTTTTTTTCTGTTCCATGTGTGACTAGAACCCGCTCAAGAGCGGACATCAGCATGTGCCTTCCCTTTTGCCTATAGGATGAGTGCCCTATTTTTAGGTATTAGTGGTATATGGTATTGTTATTTCATATGACGAACTCGCGAGAGAGTGTATTGAAGAAAATGGGAGAATCCAAAAAGAAAACTCTGTTCCAATCTTTTCAAACACACACATGTACATTAGACGTTTTTTGTGTGTAAAAAATTGTGCAAAAACTTGTGACTTTTTGCTGCACAAAAGAGGAAGAGAGAAGTACAAAGTATCTGAAATATCTTTGTAGCATTAAGTTTTCTTGTATGTACAAGGCTTCCTAACCAACCCAATTGGTATTCCAAACAGACAGATTGCTTTCCTTCTGTATTATCCTCACCAACTTTTTCGTATGTACATATTTGCGTCGTTGTCCTCATTTACGGCAACAACCAACAAAGAAGGAAGATGACAAGAGTAAAACCCAGTGATATGTTGGTAGAGTGGCGGATGAAAGGCGGAAAAGAAATAGAAGCATTATTGAAAAGATGTAAGATGTGTTTCACCATCTCTCATTTTAGTCATTTTTTTGTCCATGGTGTGCCACTTTCCACTTTTATCATTTGTGGTGCAAACCAACTTTTCCCGTTTTTTGAATCACAATATTTTTTAAAAGCAAAATGTAGAATCCATTCTGACATGCTGTCTTTCTTTCATGACTCATATTGGGTTTAACTCCACTACTGCATATGCCGAATGCTGACAAAGGCATCAACCCCAGCGTGATCATTATCATCGTTGCAGCGACACCAGTGTCAGTAATACAGTCAGTTGGAACAACATTTTTTATGAACAGCAACAACAACTGAACGGAACATCACACCATCTACATGTAATACTATAGTGGATAAAACGGAATGATTTTTTCGTTGCTTGTTGTCATGGTGACAGAGGGTGATGATAATCAAGAATGAAAAATACAGACAAGATTAGAGCAACATGTTCACACTTTCTCACAAATATATTACGTATGCAAAATGTTCCCCCTCATTTTATTCAAGAGAGAACGTGTACGTCTTGACAGCGCAAGTACAAGTAAGGCAAAAGAAAACAAGGTTTAGTTTCCTGTGGTGGTGGTAAGGATTGTGGTAGAATTGGCACACACAAGTGCATTCTCTCTTGTGTGTACATTGTACACAACATACATACACATGTTCACTATTGTTTCTTCTCGGAAAAAAATAATGGAAAAGGGCTTGTCTTGTTGGGAACTTTTTAAAATGGTAAAATGTGAAAGGGAACATTCAAAGGAAAAATAGGGTCACGAATTCCATAGAAAAAAAGAAAGACTCTTAAGCTGACCCTTTTGACGACCATTTCTTTCCATTGCATCAACCCATGAAAATCCAGGCGAAATTTTGGCATGTATTTATATTGTTAACGTCATACAAGAATTATGAAATAAGACGACGACTATCGCAACGCAACATATGGCAAAATGAAGCTATATTGACATTAAGGTTTCCTTTGTCTTTGTCCTTGCTTTTGAACTGAATTGGAGATAAAGCTGAGTGTTTCTATATTCATAGCAGGCATCATTTTGATCATCATCAACATCCTCGTTGTCTTCCATGTGTGGGATTTCAAAGGGCAAATAAATGGGAGAGAAGTCAAATGGAAGAAGATAAAAATATATAGCGATTTCAAGAGACAATCCTGACAGGTTTACAGGTTTTTTTTCATACCAGCTTAGATGTATGTACATTCCTTTAAGGCTGAAAAAGGGAAAACGAAGAGTCAGGATTCACTCTTCGACGCAAATCATCGTCTCATTTGGCATACGTTAGAAGGACGATGATGATCAAGGTTTAAACAATCAGAAGGCATCAGATGATGTGGTGTTGGTTCAGATGATGGTGATGGAATGTTTATTGGATTGGAAAGACAGTTTCCATATGGACTGAAATGATCATCAGGAACCAAGATCTTTTCGTCTTGTTTCCCTCCTTCTCATCAACATTATCATCGTCTTGTACAACTCGAAAATGTTTATTTTGTTTGAGTCATTCTGTTCTCAAGGAGAGTAGAGTGGCTGTGTGAATATAGAACGAGAGAGGGAGAGAGAGGGGAAGAGTTGTGTAACAAATGATGGGACAACGAGAGGCCTGCTTTTTCGTTGCCATTCAATATCGCATGAAAGCCTAGAATGATATTTCGTGCCCGCTGCAGGCAGGTTTTAGACAGCTTCCTTAACGAAGTAAACCATACGATATTGAAACAAAGATTTTGTCAGAAGGATATTTTAAGCTGTAAAATTTTTGACGTGTTGATATTATGCGTAATTAATAGTAATAATGAGGCAATTCCGGGTTCTCTATATCCATTCAGAAATTCTTTAATGAGATGTGATAGCATGTAAAATCATCTTTAAAAGTACTCATTTTGCTCCGTATAATTCACCGTATAATCATCCTCATCCTCATGTCTCGTTTTGTTTGTATTCCAAAATCCTTGCAGCTCTGGCTGGCCTAGAAATGTTTTGAACCAGCTCCTTTTTTCAATTTACTTGTCTTCTCAAAAACATTCACCAGCAGTAACACTGCTGTTTATCTAGATACCTATCTAGCAAGTTAAAATATAATTATTTATTGTTTGAACGTGTGGGTGGGTTCAGTCAGACCCAAAATCACAAAGGAAAGAAAGAAATGGTAGCTCTAAAAATATCTACATTTGTTTTCTTGCCCGAGAAAAATACCTAAAATAAAAGGAAGAAACTGATCGTTAAATTTTAAACACAAGAAAAATCGGATGCTTGTCATTTACTCACGTTTAGCTCATTCTTTGTACATTTTCTATCAATACGCTCTAGGAAAAAAATTAGCATTCTTATACGCTCTTCTGTTTCTCTTTGCGGCCCTCATTAACATTGGTCTTGTGCCCCTTTTGTCTCTCAAAGTCAGTAATGAATTTGAAATGGAGAAGGAGTTTTTATTGCACAACAACAACAACTACTACCACTACACTAGCAACACTAACAAAACAACTGGGAACACAAAGAAAAAGTTTTGCAGAATCAAAAGAAGGAAAGAAAAAGAAATAGTGAAAGGGCAGGGAGATGATCAAACAAAATTTATTCATTAAAGTATCATCTTCTTACTATTCTTCTTGTTTGTTTGTTCTTGGTGGGTGCCGTCACAAAGGAAAGTCTGTTCATTATTCATCATCATCACGGCTTTCATCTTTGTCTTGATTATCATAAAAAGCAGCACCCTCTTATTTCCACAAAAAGAGAAAATAGGAGAAATAGGGAAAAAGTGAGAATAATTTATGAAATCAAGCGAGTAAGGAGAAACTCGCTTTGTTTTCTCCATTTCTCAGCTTGGAAAAGTGTTTTCTGGCTACAGGCTGTTTTGCTTTTCCGGCCATTGTCATGATTGCTGAAGTGCTCAATAAAGCCATTAAACGGTTGTGTAATGGTTGTACCAAGTTCGCCATGTGCCTCTTGTGCGGTTCACTTTTTGTAGCTTGTTGAACATTTCATTGAATATTCGCCGTTTATGCTCGGGGTTCTTCAGGGGCGATGTAGGAATCGTGGCAAGTGATAAATGAATAGGATTTTGTGTTTCGTGTCAAGTGTCTTTTTTAAATCCACAAAACACAACTTCTCAAGTGACAAATGATAATCACCCAATTCATCTGTTCAATTCAAAGCATTTTACTTTTTTATTAGCTGACTTATATTTTACTCCACTCGTTGAAGAGGTTCTGCCCTCTCCATATTCCTTTTTTATAGGCGGTCTCGTTTTGTTATTTCCTTGTTATTCTCACGTTTCACAACTTGCTACATTCATCTGCCATGATCTGCCTAACGAAAATAAACTTTTATCTTGTCTTTGTCCTTGTTGTCACTGCAATTTCCGCCCTGATCATGTTACTTCTCACTACTTCAGAGAGGATTCCGCTTCCGAAAAAGCCGAAGAAACCTGGACCAAAAATACCAGTTGATGTATAGAAAATAAAAGGAGGAAACATTGCAGGGGCATTATGGAGAATAAGGATCATAATATCCCTCCATCATCATTATCTTTGTCATTATTGCTCGTTCTTTGAGTCATCCTCTTTCTCTCCCCGTGCTTGCGTCTACTCCTTCTCAAATCTCGAATCGTATCCGAATCATGTGCAACAACCAATTTCATCATCATTAATTGCAACTTTTTCTCTTTCGTTTGCGCTAGCATTTTTCTAGTAAATAAAGAGAGCTCCTTTGAATTATTTGGCAAGAAATTCGTTAAAGTGACCGTTAATTCTCATGATGCTTATGATGTCGACGTTGCAAGAGTGCAAACAACTTTACTTACTTTGTATGCTGTATGGATCTGACTGTGAGTTACAGAGAGCGGTGGTAGCAGCAGCGGCAAAAAATCTCATCTTTATTTCATCGTCATCATCATCCCAAACAAGTTTATTTTCCCTGGAGACATATAAAGAGAAATAAAAAGGAAAAGTGGCAAGGCATGCAATGAATAGCAAATAATACTTTTTTCCTGTAAAGTAAAAAAGGAGACTCCGTTGTTTTCTTACAAAAAGCAGTTGTTGTAATTAGGCTAGTAAATCTTGTGAACCTATGCAACATTGCGAAACAGTTGTTTTTCATTAGATGAGAAGCTGAGCTTGAGACTGAGACTGTACCTCCTTAACTGAACCTGCTGAATACAAATTCTTGTAAAAGATGACAAGTGCAATTCTGTCAAGTTCTTGCCCAATCCAGACATCAGCTCCGGGAGAAGTAGTAGAGCCGGCTCGGCCGCAACGAAGATTGAGCAAGAAGGAAAGGCAAGTTCTATACTATTTTCAAAGCTTTGTTCCTTGTCTCCTGTACAGAGGTGTCATTTGATCTGATGCACTAGCGCCCTTTATACATGTTTGCATTCAGTACATTTTGCGTTTGAGCGATTCTCATAATAAATCTGATGTACTTCCATGTAACATTGCGTATCTCAAGTAATAGTAGTTGCACTGACTGCATATTATATATATGCAAAAATGGTCAGAATACCGAGGATAATGAGCAAGAAAAATGTACAACAGAAAACCAGCACACAAGACAAGAAAAATACTCTTTGGTAGTACTCTGTGGAACGTAAAGAAGTATATAATAAATTTGAGACGAGGTGGACATTAACTGTATGTATGGTCATATTAATAATATAACAGTACACACCCATAATAACATTTTCCTCTTCTCATCTTTCTGACTTACCGAATGGACGACAGTTCAGAGAAAGTCAGTGAGTCAGAAGGAAGTAATGATAAGGTCTTGTGAGCACACACCAGGCCTTGTGCACACTTACCTACACACATACATGTGAGCATATATGCAAGCATTCTCTCATATTTCTCCTAGGGGATTCTTTCAAAGATTTCCTTTCTTCGTCTCATTCTTTTTCAAGCCTGGTACAACTTTATATATGTCGTCTTACAAAAGTAGCAGCATCGGGACTGGTACCACATCTAGTTGGTCCTCTAGGAGGGAAAGCAGGAAAATGGGAAAGTTGGTCAACTTTTTCTACCTCCTCCACACAAGACTTGGCTCATTGTGTAAAAAGATGCTACCACCACCACCATCATCATGGGAAAACCAACACACACTAACTGTTATACTACTCTAACAATGCATAAATGAAATGAGTTTTTTGCTTGGATGATTTTTGCCTTGCAAGAATTCTTTTCTTAAATTCTTTGCTGTAATAACAGCAATAATTTCTACCCTGTCTTGTGACTTTCAGAAAAAAAGTAGAATACACAGTGGAAAAGTTTTTTTCTCCTTTTGGTGGCTCTTATTCTTCTAAGAAAACGAATTGTACTGGATTTTATTAATATTAGCATAATATTGTGTTATATAGTAGAAGTAGCTGTGGTGGTGTGACTGCCGCTTGTACGGCGACGAATAATAGTGGTAATAATAATAAAAGTGACGTTTGTATTTAAATGTAGCTAAGCGCGACAGTAAAAAACGAAGGAAGATGAAAACGTTATTCATATTTTTTTACCTTCCGAGCAAATACTTTTGTATGAATAAAAAATAAAAAATAATGGCTTTCCATCTTGCCTAAAATACATTGAACAAGACAAAATAAAAATGGTTGAGTTCAATGGAACATTTCAAGTGAAATCAAATGTAGGCGTACCTATTATTTTGTTCCTCGGTATTTCCCATATTCTATTGACTGGTTTCAGTCTACTGTCTACAATCCTCTTTTCTACTTTCTTCAGAAAAAAGATAGGGGAAACAATGCGATAGAGTGCAATCGACAAAAGTCAGTCAAGAAGTCAAGACAGAGAGAAAGAGAAGAAAGTTATGCAGTCAATCTTTTTATGCCTCCATCTCCATTTATTTGATTCCCTTCAGGGTTTCCTTTCGCTTGTTGCATCGCATTTTACTTAAGAGTTCGTTTTTTACTCTTTTCACATTTTCATTGATTTATGTCTGCTGTCTATGAAAATAGACAGTTTCATAACTTGCCTTATATACATACATACTTTTAGCTGTCTGCTTTTCTTTAACTCAGAATTATTCCCTATCCATTTCATCATTCTTGGTACAATCATTATCTGAGAGTTGCATTTTATACTGCCAGCGGTCAAATGGAATGTAGATACAGATACAGATTCGTTCTTATTTATTATAAGCAGAAAACGCAGCAGCAGCATCCTCGTGAAATTTTTCATTTACCTCATGTTGCTAATATTGTAGATAAATATTTGTTCATTCCACCAGGATGACAGTATACCACCAACAGGGTTTCATTTCCGTCCCCAAAGAATATTATTTTATATGTCACTGGGAAAACTATGCAACAATTTCGGTTTTATATTCCCTCCCAACTCCCCTCCGTTGATTGCTTTGCGGTTTGTACTTATTTGTCCTATTCTGGAATAAAATTATCACTCGAAAGCTCCGAGTGTGCTGTGCAAACGAAATTAGTAAATGGAAAATATTGTCCAGTGCCTGCAGAAATTTAGGTTGAGTTGAAACTTGTAATAATAGTGCACATGGCAGGCAAACGATCGGATAAATATATATTATATAGATTGGAAGTATCATAGGAAACATCTTCACATTTAGTGCCTTCGGCAACATATTTAGTGCTAGTAGCAGTACTGCTACTTAGCAGAGCTACAGCAACGCAAGTGGAATAACAAGTAAGGTATCCTGACTGCTTGGAGGATTATGCAAACTTATCTGCCAAAATGGAGGAACATAGAATTCTGTCGTTGTCTACCTATGTTTTTAGAAAAGAATTTTTAGCTTTCCATCTACTACCTTAACAAGAAAAGTGCTATTTTCACTTTGTCCCTTTCAGCGGAGCCCAACATACGTTTTCGCTTCTTTCTCATTTCCTGTCTTCTTTTAGAAAAAATACGGTTTCAAAACTTGTGTTTTCTCTTCTTTCACTTTTGCTAAGTATTTTTCGGAGCTTGCTTTTGTGAGAGGGGAAGAGATTGGCGGGTGTGCAAATGTGTTTTTGTGTGTGAGAAATGCAGTGTAAAATCCGAGTCCCCAGCTTAAGTTCCACCACGCATACACTATCCCTTTCTCCACCAGAGAGTGGTCACTATCTCTCCGGCTGTTCGGCTTTCTCTTTTTTAGTTGGCTTCATTTTAAAACAACTCTTACCACTACTTAGCAAGATAAGTCAGTCGAGTGTAAGAAGCAAAGAAGCAGTGTAACCCTTTTAAAGCAACGCCATGTCGGAGCAATGTAAAGAGTAATAAACCGAACAATAGGAATATAGAAAAGTAGCAAAACCAGAGCAGATTAAAGTACAGGAAATAACAGTTTAAAAATACAGTAATGCTTCGACTCCGAACTTCATCAGAATTTCAGACCAAATTCAATTAAACCCAATTTTTCAACCCAAGAAATGGGATCTTTAAATCATACCAGCAGTCCCAGACTTATGTCTTAAATCCATGCTACGCCAGCAAAAATCGATCAGCTCTTTATTTCTATCTGGATCTGCAATAAAATCTTTTGGCAGCTTTTCACTCGCCGGTTCGGTGGATCGGATCGGATATGACTGAACTGTTTCACAAATGTGGCGCAAATTGACAGACTGACAAACTGAAACACACATGCAACGAGTAACTTTCGTTACTTAATAATAATAATAGCAATGATAACAATAACGATAATAATAAATGAAATCATCCTTTTTTGTTTTTTATCTTTGTTCTCCCTTTTACTGCAGAAATGAGATCTCGGTAATTTTATGGTTTGTTACACAGCTTCCCTTTTTGGAAATAATAACAATACCATCATTTTTCATCTTGATCATCGCAACGGTTACTTCTTCTCATCGGCCCAAACAAGATCCTACTTGCTTAGTGTTGTACAAGTTTATCATTTGCATTTTTCTCATCGTCATTCTTATTACTATCATCGTATACCCCTGCAGTCTGTTCCGCACGAACGTTCAACTTTCACTGAGAACTAAGTAACTTTAGTACAACCGCAGTTTCCGCATCATAGTCATCTTGAAAACAACGGATAGGATGTTCACATTTTATCAGGACAGATGCTCTTTTATATAAAAAATACTGTGTACTTTTACGATTGTGTATTTTTTACATTTGATAGCAAACCCTGCAAAGTGCAAAGTAAAGCAAGGAACATTTACTACCAGAATGATGGGAGCATTACTTATAGCATGAAAAGTCATGGTAATGACAGATATGGTATCATATTTTCTTCCATAATCAAGCAATTAATATTACAATCGCATATTACAAGTTCCACGTTCAATTCATGAACCTTGTGTCTTTAGGGAAAGCAAGCGAACTCTAGCATACTAGCATTTTAAGCGATAAAATGGATATACTAATGAGGAACATCGAGAAGAGAAATGAAAATGATGAATTATTATCATCATTCGATGCAATTGAGTAGCAGAGCTAGGAAAATATTTGAAAAGTACTTGGAATAATTCGCCAGTAAGTCGAACTTTTTGCCAAACTTATTGAAAAGTACAATCCAGAGAGACTATGATTTCTGCTGGCTACATGGTTCACATAAAAATCTAAAACCATTACCCTTATCATTCAATTGCGGATTAAAACAAATTCATTTTCTTTCTTTCTTAATGCCAAACGGTAGGTCAACTTTGGCTCTTGCTATGCAGATTGGCCAATATTATATGCATTGCAGCACACACGTGTTCAAAAATCTTTATTTTATGACATAGAAAATGGTTAGGGTTCGAAAGAAAGAAAAAATATAGTTGGGATTAGAACTCATCCACATTAACCACTGAGCATTTGTGAAGCTGTCATATGCTTAGGTACGTTCAATGTCCAGTGAAACACATGCCCCCATCGGCACAATCAGGTGCAGTCATCTGCGCTGTCTTTCGGTTTTTAAATAAACTACCCATAGTCTTGAAAACTATATTAAATGCATATAAATAACCAGTTGAATAAGAAAAAACTACATGCTTGCAATGTTGCATGCCCGGCGCATTTTTATGGATTGTTAAGACTTGCAATAAACCTAACCATAATAAAACAACCTACACACCTAAATACATACGTACATGCATACATTGCTGCTGCATTTTAGTTCCGACAATTTATTGCGTTAGCAACCATCAACCGAGTGCTTGTTACAGTGGTGAATATTTATTTGCCCAAATCAAAATTGAGTCATTCATGTTTACGATGATGATAATGGCTATGACGGTGACCGGTGTTCTGTTTTAGTGGACTGTAAGAATGGAATACAAAAATATTTTTTGGTGTGGGAAATTCACGCACCTGTTTTCCCACTTTGCTCTCTCGAGCTATGAGTGACTTTCCACGAATACAAAAAAACCGGGAGGAAGGTCGTTTCCTTGTCCTGTGCTGTTTCACTATTCCGCTCCATAGCGAGCAAAGTCAATAAAAACCTAGCCAGTGAAGACAACTGGAACTAACTCTATCTCTCTCTCCGGCTTAACTATGCCAACATTATTTTTACGGTATTGGTTTTCTTATTTTTGTCCCTGCTATCTAGTCAAGTAGCGGTGGTAGCAGTAATAAAAGTAACAATAGTAATAATAATAAGGGTAACATAGATTTGTAATTTTGTAAACAGGGGAAATGTGCAAACGTGCATTGGCGACAAATAATGGAAAAGGGAAAACCGTTGCAATGTATTGTAAAGAAAGTCGTTGTTCTTTCTCTTGTTGCTACAAGAAAAGCTGTACCCAGTTCCTTTTTCTTTTTCGTGTTTTGACGAATAGCAAGAAGAAGAAAACATTGCCAATTTTTTTCTCGCATGGAATGTCCTGTTGCTATTCTTCTGCTGTAGTATGACATGCCATGGTTATTGTGTAATGGCGTCGTAAGTGTAAAAAGTCAGTGCTGTAGCCCAGTACTACATTATCCTCTATTTATTTCAATGTTGTATAATCTATCTGTCTTGGTTGAGCTTCCACATACACAAAATATACGTACGTTGTAGGACGTGAACACAATAAAATATTCTTACATTCACACATTGTAAAAATAAACATTACGTTGACAGTATTGTTGCTGCTGCGGTTGCAAGTCTTGCTGGAAGTAGAGAATACAGCCACCACCGAAAGTAATAAACTCATGTAGCAATATGCTCGTGCAACATCAAGTCGAAATAATCCAACAGAAAAGATTATCCTCGTTTTCGTCCTCGTTGTCGAGGTAAAAGAAAATATGTTTTACAGGCTGTACTTGTATAATATGTTGCTGTTGTTGGTATATTGCGACGAGACTACTGTAATAACTCGGTAATGTTTTTAATGGCGTGATTGCTTTCTCTCCTTTAACAACAACAACAACAGCATATAGAACATCACGGCTACTAGTTTTTTTAGATGAGCTTGCTCTTGCTCGCTATCGTTTCCTCCATTCTTTGATATTATTACAATGCCGTTGGATTACTCTATTTACTTCACACCTGTCTTTGTTACGCAATTCCTGTGGAGACAGAGAGAATAGAAAAAGGGAAGGACAAAATAGGTACTTTTTTATTTAAAGGAAAATGGATAAAATTGCTTTGAAATATATTTACAAGGTGTTTACAGACTCCAGTAGGGAGACCCAGAGAGGAAAAGAGACATTGGTGCTTTCATAAAATAGGATCGTTCACTCTTTTTCTCACCCTTTTTCCTCCAATTTATGGCATACTATCATGCTATCATTTTCTCCACACGATGACATGAAGATGGGAAAGAAAATCTCACATAAAAAATTTAAAACGACAGGAAACCCTGTATTGTGTAGAAAAGTAGCCGGAGTGAGGGTATTTTTAGAGCTGGAGTAGGGATATTTAAAAAAACACAACATTGAATAGATTTGGTCTTCTATCGATTTTCATGAGAAAAGGTTTCCCATCAACATACTTAAAAGGTTCACGAATCGTTCTATACAGACCGACAGACAGTATGAAAATAATTAGGTACTTTTCGCTTCTTAATAATATAACAATTATACCACCAACCATCAACAATATCACAGGGCTTTGTCTAGGCCAAGTATTTTAAGCTTTTTTTGTTCATAACTTTCTTAGGAACACTCAAAATGTAATACGTGTTGTTGTGGCGTGTGCTTGCCTTTACGAAACAGCTCAACACAATAGAATATTTTATTTATGTGCTTTTCTGTCAAGATATAACTTTATCCTTTTAAACGTCTCAGCTGCCGTTCTTTTTACAGTCAATCATCAGCAGTCAAAAATAATAACGATTTATCTTTATTACTTAACAAATACGTTGTTTTACATTCATACTCGACACTTGACAACATGATCACAGCAAAAAAAAAAGTTTGGCTGCGATGCAATGATGAAAATAGTAATAACATTGTATGATAATCGATGACAGTTTGGAAGAGTAAAATGCTCAACTGCTTTCTCACCATGATCCCCACCTTGTGCAACGTCTTCCAGCGGATCCTATCTTTCCGTCTCTCTTTGAATGTCCAATAAATTAGATAATATTAGAAATGATAGGTAGAGCAGCAGGAAATTTTTTATTGAGCAGAGTGGTTTCTGTTCACTCCCAGTTATGAGTATGCAGTCAGCATGAACATGCTGTGCTGCTTTCCTTTCTGATCTGGTCTCGTCACATCATAAAAGTGTAATATTCTATCACATAATATAAGTTGAGTTAGGCTTCACCTGCCGTGCATGTACGTGTATCATCATCTTCATCATGCATATTTATGAACTTTTTCATGGGAAGCATGTGCAGCCCTTGATGTATCCCACACACATCACATTCCACAACACGAGTAAACTGCCTTGCTTGCAACCTGAGAGTGAGAAAGGAGAAAATGTGGTGGTGTGCTTGTCTTCATCATCGTCCATCTACGCTTTTCAAATTTCCATATTACACCTTTTTGCTTTTTCCTTCCTTTCCTTTCCTCAATCCAAAATGCTCCCTCTTCAACCAGCCAGAACATCATGTTTACTCCATTTACTCACTAAAACAGATAGAATACATTTGCGCATTTACCTTACATTACTACTAGCCCTTGTAGTTGTCCACGTCCAATTTGATAAAAAGTAGTGAAAGTCTCTAATACAGGAATGTTGGAAGTGGCAGTAGTAAATATATCCTCCACCATTACCTTACAACATTCACATTATCCAGCTACTCTTTTATGAACATCCTTTCTCCCTCTCTTTCTCTTTCTCTGTAAATTGAGAGGAAAGTACATAGAAGAAAGAGAAAGTCTGCTTTTGAAAAAATGGTAAACCCAGTAAACGTGTCGGTTGGTTGGTCCATATACATGGTACTTGCTTGGTTAGTTATTTAGTTTGCGCTTCACATCACATATAATGACACACTTATTAGGTATGATGGACAGAGAAAATAAGGAAACTTATTTTCTGCAAAGCAAGAGAGAACTTATTGAAAATACACTCGTATTCTCGCGTTATTTCTGTACGTGTGCACTTTATCTACCTATCTATCTTTTTCTATCTCATATTCTTGCATTGTACAGTATAGAGATGAGATGGAATGTTTTCTATGTGCCCATCCGCCTTTACATGCTTTCATAACCAACATAGATCCATATACGACGAGATGCACTTTTTTCATTTTCGGCTTTCTTTGCCATCTTCCTTTATCCGCCATCATAATGTGCTTCATCCTCAGAAAGGAAAAGGCATTAGCAAGAGACAAAGCTCTTTGTTTCCCTTTCCTTTTTATGATGATGCTGCTGATTGCTAGAATGGTATCGTATGAAAGACAAGAGTGAAGCAACAGTAGTAGTGACAGTGGTGGTGGTGTAGTAGTATTATTAATATCAGTACTGCTTGCGCAATAGAAGAGTATTAAAATGAACATGAACGGCAGTGGTTGTGTGCTGTCTGTTTGAATAAATATACGAGAAAGAAAAGAAATGCTATTGCTGTGCTACTACTCATACATACTAATACATAAAACACTTCCACTACCACCAAGCAGAACCAACAGATAGAGGAGAGCCGCAAAAGCAACTCCGATATTTTTATGTGCAAAATGTTTTTTTTTGGTTTGTTCGTTCGTCGTGAAACTTTCCCCTGATGTAACAGTTATGGTAGTCTTTTCGCATATGAAGTAGGTACTCTGCCAGAAAGGGAAAGCAATGCCAAATATGTTTGATGATTTCAGTAGCGGCCATAGATAAAAACAGAAGAGAAAATGGTGTGACAGCAGCCCAGTTGGCATTGCAATACATAGTAACAGGAGGGAACTATCAGTGTATATACTGCTCGCTACACGAAAATGGAAGAAAGGAAACACAACCACTTACTTTCGCTACAAGGGACATTTTTATGTGGTTTTCTGATTCTGATAAAAGGCAATTTATAGTGCGCATTTGTTTAAATTTCATTTTATTGTATAATAGGAGTTTGTATGAGCATATGTAAGATTTGATACGGGTCCCTATAGAAAATTTTATTATGTTTAGAACTGATTTTTATGAATCTTCCGATTCTGCAATGTCACCTGGAAATGCTACCTTGTAACGCTGTGCTGCTCTCAAGAAAAGAAAAGTGAATGGTTCGCGTTAGAGTTGAGAGGTATATGAGTTAGACCCCTCTTATTGCTACTTTTTCACTCTCACAACCCTGAAAACGCAAAACTGATGGCAGTTCCAAGTACAGAAAGAGGGTAAAGTGAGTAAAATAAGTGGTGAAAGAAGCAAATCCAATGGAATGTTATTGAACTCATTCACTTTTCCCATTTAACTGTTTGAGTGAGTGAGCGAGGAAGCAAGCAATTTCTCCTTGCGCTTCCCCCTTTCCCTCTTTCCTCTTTTGATATTTCACAAGAAAATTTCATCCACTGCCTCGTTGCATGGAGTAATATGAAGTAGTTGGCGGGCATCGAGGACGACGATATGTGTTTGATGATGACGATGTGGATATAGCATGCACGTTTTTCTTCCTAGCACATCCCATTAGAGGATTTTGCAAGGATCCCCTATAAAAAAGAAAATGAAGAGGCAAAGGAGAGAGAGGGAGATAGAAGCAATTTCTAGTGTTCGTCTGCTGTCTTCTTCTTCCTCATCGCCATAACAGTATAGCCTGCCATGACATGCCTCCTCCTACTCCCACCGCCACTAACTACCACATGTACATGCATTCCTTTCACGTGCTCCTCTATCTTGTCTGCCAGTAGGCAAAAACCAATATCCATAATAGCAGCACTCCATCTGCTTTACTTGTGTGATATACAGCATAATATCCCAATCCTATTCCACCATCGCCACTTTATATGTTCCTCTAAAGGCATATTATTCAATCCAAATCCAGCCGAAAAAGGAATGAGGAGGAAAGAAGAGTGGAAACATTGACCAGGCCTGCTTTCGTAACCATACTGCCAGAGCATCGTTTTTTCTTGGCTTTGCCATGTCCCTGATGATGATAGCGATAGTGCTACCACTAGGTCTACTGGTGTGGTTGCCTTCCTATGGAGAAAGTGTAGTAGCTGAAGCTCACTCACACTCGAATGCTTTTGCTTTCTACTACTGCTACACCACCACCACTGACTATATTGATGATACCCTTACTTTCTACACTACTCAGTTATAATGCCATTGCTAACCCGCCGTTTGCTTCTTCGTGAGTTCGGCAAAATGTACGTTTTTTCTTCCTCTCTCTCTTTGCTACAACAACTCCATAGTTCGTTGGCTTTGGCTTGTTCATTGGATCCATCCGAAAAACTGGCAGTGGTGATGGTGATGATGGTGGTTCTACTGTAGCGGTAGAATCAGGCATGTGCTCTCCATACCAACACCGTTACTTCCACGACAATATCATATGAGACAGAGTTTATATTGCCATATCCCCTTCTTCCTCGCTTCCTTTTTCTCTGCCTGACTGTTTTCTATTCACTCTTTATTTTTCTCTGAGAGAGCCAGCCAGTGAAATAGGAATATGCTAGTCTCTCTTTTTTCGTCTACCGCCTTTTTTCAGACCCATATTCGCCACTATTCAGTCGGCAAAACGTAAGTGGCACTCTCTCAGTCGCTCGCCTTCATTACTATCATCATCAAGTTGATCCTCAGGACGACAACTACGCAGACACACATACAACTTGTTCAATTTCCTTTTATTGCCCTTACCATTCAGATTCATTTTGAGAGATACACGAGCGAAAAATGAAACAAAGAACAGAGATTGCCGCTTAGATTTTTTTACATTGCCCAACTCCTTTGTCAAAAGTAACTTGTTAACCAGTACTGCCTGTTGTTATATTCAAAAATCATCAAGACTTTTTGCGCGTCGTTAGAATTGTCATTACAATAAGCCAAACAAGGAATACAGGAACTTATTGACTAAAGGCTACGGATTAACTTTAGAAATACCCGCATGTCATCTTCATTTGCCAAGTGGTTGAAGCAACAAGACTGCCCCGCAGCATTTTGAGAAACTTATGGTGAAAGTGAAAAACGGTTAAAGAAAGGTATGTGTTCCAAACACATAACTTGAGACTTTCTCTTCTCCTTGTTGTGTCCGTACATTAGAAGTACATAATGTATAAGAACAATGTGAACATGACTGCGTTGGCTAACTGTGTTAAGTACTCGTAGGAATGACAGTGCTGACACCTAAAAAATAAAATCAGCAAGTCGTTTTAAAAAGAATTTAGATTTTGTTTAGTGACGGTGTTGCAGTGGTTTGGTACATTTACTTTGATAAGCATGTAACCTGCCACTGGCATGTCGCCGCATTTACTCAAACATTTTTTGAGATCATGATGACAATGTTTTAGCGTTTTTTCATTCCAAATTTCATGATGAAAAAAACGAGACATGCAACATTTTAAATGTAGTTCACACGCTACACTACAATAATCCTGGAAAGTTATTGGCAAAAAATTGGAAACAAACTCACACGACAATAAAGTATTAGCCGCACAAACAATGCTAATTCATCAATGTACTAACTGACCAACATTTGGTCATATTATACGAGCCGTTTTACTGTACAAATTTTAAAAACTACCAAAAAAATATTCGAAGAAAACAACTCATTTCTCCTGGTGGCAACAGCACAGTAAATTGCTGTCCAGGAAAACTGAAAGTGGAAACAATGAAAGGCAGACATTCAACCACGTCACAATGTCCAAATTGAAGTAGCGTGAAAACCTGGTTAGTGGAGTAAGGCATCCCCAGCACGCAAAACAAAAATTCTCTTTGACGGCTTCGGTGGTAAAAAAAAGTACAACCTAGCAACCGTGTTGATACTGAACTGATACATTCTTACATTTTATTTCTATATTGTTCTTGTCCTCCTTTATTACTACCATTTATGTGAAATGTTGTATGCGGATACAGGAGATTGATGTTATGACCAGGATGATATTTATGCAGTTATAATATGAACATACGTTTCGTGTACATAAATGCAATTTTCCGGTCCGTTCTACTCCAGGAGGTTTGTAATCTAAAACTATTGACTGATTAAGAAGCGAGAAGAAAACTCCTTCGTTTCATAGACACTCTGTAGTAGTCTACAAAGTATTAATAAAAAAGTTAGTTGGACAGGCTAGTCATAGGCCAATAATCATCAATTTTTGCGACATTCCGTGGTGTCACCAAGTGCAAGTCAGTCACCATATTTAGCGCAATGGTTCTTCCGGTTTCATTCACATAATTTTCTCTATACTCCGTACATAGGAATTGCTAATGTTTATAAATATTTTTGTGCGCTGCTTTATATGGGAATGTAACTGAATAAAAATTGTTGTCCTTGCTTGTTATTTCGGAAAGAGAAAATGCTCTGATGAAATTTGGTAAAAGGAATGTTCCAAGAAACAGTGTGTGTGCCGATTAAATAAGTGTCCAGCACGACTTTTTACTTCCTCTCTGGATAAGCGCGAAGAAAGAAAATCGTTAAAAATAAATGTGTACACGGGATTTGTAAACGTTGTGTTGTGCGGAACAGACATGTAGTATGGATGCATGCGTTGCTGTAGGCTGAAGTGCAGGAGTTGGGCAGTTGAGCCTCCATTCCTCGCAGCCAACATCACTGGAAATAGCACAGGTGGAGCACGAACAAGAAAGAAAAGTGTTCCATTAGTCACCACTCCACATACATTATTCACTGGACGAGGGATCGCTTTCAGTGTCAGGAACACTGGTGGCTGTGCTTAACGTACATATAAATAATCGCACCGGTATAGTTCCAGTTGTGTGGCACACAAACGCTCCGACTTTTTAAAACGATTACATGTTATCCTTGTGATCTTGTTATGCGTGTTGGTGCAACTCCACACTATTGTGCCACTGTGGATACAAACGAAATAAATTAGGACTCTCTTTGATTTTCATTAATTTTGCAAACGACTGAGTGGCAAATAGAATTTCTTTGAAATTGTATTCCCTTTTCCAATGAGTAATCGACTTTTTCCCAGAATAGTTTTATCAGCTGCTGTCGAGTCCATGTAATACTAACCGTTTTGGGCAGTTGTAAAAAAACTCACATAAAATCGAGATAATCATAGGAAATAAACTTTGACGACAGAAAAAACACCAACTATAATATGAAACACATAATATTACAATTCAGTCAGCCAGGTTGAGAGAAAAAGGCATAGGTTAAATTTATCCAGAGAATGTCATGCTCCATTAAATAATTTGACTGTACTTTTCATCGTTCTGTGAAATTTGGATCCGCAAAGTGAAAAAGAACCATTTCATTGGTTTCATTATGGATTCATGTATGTGCATATATGATGATCATGAACGCACTACTGGAACCACGACACCTTTTATTCCCATTTACTGCTTCTCTACATCATAAAATACTTTTAAAAATAGTACTATAAACCGTAGAGGGAGTGAGAGAACAACTCTTAGGAAATGAAATGGAAGTGATGAAATAAGGAAAGGGGCAAGGTCGCTTGACTCACCGACTCCCCTACAACTGCTCGCTCAACAAAACTTGCCGTGGTGTGCCCGAGTGAATGAGTAAAGAGAAAGCTAGTGTTTGTGTGCCGCTCTCGAAGAAAAAAATGTTGCATTTTTCTCCATTCCGTTTTTCAGAACATGCACACCCGTATGTATTCAAATAACTGCACAGAATTCCAGTGTGTATTTCTCTTTTATTAATAATTGAAAATGAATGAATGAAGTGAACGCAAATGTGTAAACAATTGTCATTCATAAAAGAATATGCTGAATTGAACTGTTCCATAAATTACATCAATTGTGCTGCTACTAAGTATTACTTATACACAATTCTACCAAATTCTTCTTTACCGTGTTGAAGAACAACAGCGAAATGCTGAAAATTTAGAGTATATATTTAATATACAGAAATGGTTTTGCTGCATTGCTGCTATCATCATCGTTATCCGTTACGATGATGACGAAAGTTTAGTCGTAGAAACAAGTACTGTATGTAACTATAAAGTCGTTTAGATTGATCCTTTTCCTTCATTTGTCGACCCTATCGTTCACTTTGGACGAAAGCATTCTTTTTGACGAGCAGAAACTAGTTCGAAGTTTAGTTCATAAAGTTACTATTAGCGTAGCTTATTACCCGCAAACAGTATTTGAATAGTTCATTTTTACCAACAATATGAAAAGAAGCAATTCCTTGAATCGTGATCTCGAATGGCATTATGGTTTACGCGTCTAGATATAAAAAGAACGCGGATTTTAATGAAGATTGATTAGTGTACAATACAAATTATTTGATGATGATAACGACAAGAAAGAAAGGGAAACGTAAAGAGACATATTTAGAAATGGTATTGGCAACAACAATAATCATTATAACAATGGATATAGTTGAAACTCGAAAGTGCGGTCGATTCTTTAGTCCATGGCCAATTTAGAGAAACACCAGCAATAATAATAATAATAACCTTTTGTTAGAAATATTATAGCAGGATAAGTAATTTAAGAGATTACAGAGGCGTGCACGTACACTTAAAGTGAACTGGAAGCAGCATAGGTCATGCTGTAACAGCAAAATGTTGCTCTTTGTGCACAACTGACGAAAATGGCAACGAGGGCATTTTTAGGTAGAAAAGCAAGCAATTAATTGCCCTTTACAGAATCGAACTTGATAGCATTCTGGATAAAGGAGCCAAGTCAACTGTGAGTACGCAGCATTCTCTTAAAACAGCTCAACTTATTTCTCACAAGAGGAAACCCCGAGGACGGAAAAGGAAGATAAAAAAGGAGTTTTGCGTTGTAGCTCAGGATTTGATCGATAAATTTTCCACTGGCTACACGACACACACGAGCCATCAGGCAAACCAAAAAACACGAAAGGCACAGCAGCGGCAGCAGTAAAAGAAGAATAAAAATAGCTGTCCATCCATCCATTTCCGCTTGTGTGTAAGTTGTTGTGTCTGATTTCTTACAAAATTGCACGTAGCGATGGTGTTGGTGCTCTTGAGTACGTAACATTTTTTACTGCGTACTCTTTTGTGGTAGTTGTTTGTTACTACTAGCACTCTCTTAGTACAATACCAAACTCACTTGAACCGATTTCACAACAGAGTCGAGGAGAAAGTATGTGCACATTTAAGCAAGCGGCTTTTCAAGTATAGCCCATCACAAAAAAGACAAACGAGGAAAGCAAAGAAAAAGAAAAAATAATAATAAATAGCCGTTGCTTCCTCCCCTTCCCCAGTCTCCTACAAGAGAGTAGTAACAACAAAATCAGCAACAAGAGCAAAAGGCTCGTTCCCGTTTTTATTGTGTCGCTGACACAGCAGCAACACCAGACACCCCAACCACTGCAATCAGTTTAAAGGAGATTTATTAATAAGAAATAGACAACAAGAGAGAAAACGGAGGAGGAGTAAGAGAAAACGGTATTTATTTTTGGACAATGTTACAATGAAAACTATACGATCCCCATCAGCAGGGGTCAGTAGTATGGATAACGAAATCAGAACCGGAGGATATTGCAAGAAGGAAACGGTGAAGGAGACGGCAATATACGCAGATATTGGCAATGAAGAAAATGCAAAATAAAATAAGAGCTTGCTGGTTGCAGTCAGGCGGAAGTGAAAGCGAAAGAGAAGAATGAAATGATGTAATTTTGCACGAAGCCTGGAAAGAAGGAAAAAGATAGAAAGACCAGAGACCCAAATCAAAACTCGCTCTAGAAACGGAAGAGAGGGGAAGAGAGCGCGTGAAAACAAAGATTTTATTTTTAGTATGTTCGCCGTTTATTTTCCTTCATTTTCTCTCCTTGCTCTGCCATCCTTCTTTGCTCCACTTCATCATCTTGATCTTCTTTGCCAAAACTAAACCACTTGATTTGATAATAGTCTTTCTATGTTCACATCATCATCATCACGGTAGTCGTTGTCGTCGTCAGCAATGAAAACCACGGGGAAACCGGTGGTGGTTACAAGATATAGATGATAGAAAAATAAGTAAGAAGAAATACTTGATAAAATATAACCTCATTTTTTAAAGACAGCTCTAAATGTGAACTCTCTGATAAAAGAACCAAGAAGATCCCAAAAAAATACTTTTTTATTTCCCCTCCACTCCAGTGCAAACAACGTAATCCACGAAAACAAATCACTGTTCATGAACAGTATTTCTAAAGAAAATGAACTATATGCTATATATGCAAGTCCTACACTGAAATCGACTCAGCAACGGAGAAAATAAATATAAAAAAACTGATGCAAAATGAAATTACGAAAAAAACATTGCTTACCAACAGCAAGTGAAACGAATTACTGCTCATCAATAACTTGATGCATGCATTCTAATTTTATATTTGTCTACGAACGAGCGAAACACGATGGAAAATAATAAGACATCGATTAACAACATCGACAACGAAAGTTAGCAGTAGCAGAAAAGCATCGAAATGAGTGAGCGATAGGAGTACCTCGCTCTTCTATTTCCTTAATCGATTTCATTAATTTTTTATAAACACACGCTCCATACGAGACCGACAAGCAGGACATATAACGGCAGCAGTAAAGGAGCTGACATACTCGAAAACGAAAAAATAAACAGCTGTCACGATTATCGTTATCATCGTCGTCACAGTAAAGTGAAAGCTAAACTACTACACTTTGCTTATCATTACTCCTATTTACTACTACTGTTAGTGGCAATGGAAATCGGAAAGTTAGTAAAGCCTAACAAACTTTTACTACTTGCGTACATACCTATACTCGTCATTCCCACTGCGATTAAATGTGCAAAAAACGGTAACTTTTACAGTACAAGTGTTACACATAATTAGTAGTAGTAGCGTTGGTATTCTCTGTTATGTACATTTATTGTTAAGCGCTCTATGAGTGTCGTTTATAAATAATAATTATAAGGATAACAGGACAGGACTCTAACAAGTTCAAGAAAACAGGAACTGTGGAATATTGTATTGTAAGTGTGTGTAATTGGCAATATTACAAGTATAAGGAATATATACATACATGTGGTGTTTACAACAGTGAAAGTTTTTCACCACCAAACTATATATAATGCTGCTTTTATTGGCCTTCCGTCCAGCAAAATCGAAGGGACCAAAAAATCCCTTTCCTTATATTTTTAATGTGTGGCCTGGCTAGCATTTAAGGAAGATATTGTTGTAAGTTGTGGCTGTAGAATCGACTTGTCTAGTTATAGGGATTATGCAATGCCAACATAACCTGAAAGTTATAAATAGATGGGACGAGTACAATTACATGTGGAATTCGCTACAATTCGCAACAGTAATAATTTGTGTGCTTGCGTATATGTACATATCTAAATTCATTGGTATAAAACCTTAGATAAAACATGATTGCATGTTGGTTCTATCATACATACCTTACTGTATATCCTTGTTCTCACGGGATAGCTTCCGATTCGGGTATTTTTACTGCTCTCTGTTATTTGATAATCGGATTTAGGTAAACAACGGACAACCGAAATAAGTAAACTAAGCGAGTAAGCATGGTGGTTAGGTACGCCGAGTATCCAAGCTTGAAGTAGTAGTTGGTGGTCTCATGGTCAGTAAATAATACTATCAGTTTCGCTAAATATATCGTTCATATGATAGTAAATATATGCACTTTAGAGGAAAATTCGCACATAACCATAATATGTATTTATTCTTACCACTACCGCTGATATATTCAGGTGGGAGATTGGTAGAAAGGTTGATACGAGCGTTGTGTCGTGTTTGGCTACACGATTAGCAGTCCTGCAAGTATAACACTTTATCTTTGCTAACATTGAAATGAAGTTGAATTTGAATTAGGGATATTCAGGAATACAAGGGAGAACACATTAGCACTGTATATTTCGTTAAGGCGATATATATGTAGCTGTGTTGTATATAATGGCATATTAGTAGCAGCCTTAAAAGCGGCTACCGACCGACCAACATTAGAGAACTCGTGCTTGGATTATTGTTATTGTATTATTATCATTAGAGACTACGGACCTCAAACGGTTCAAATAGCAGGAAACTTAATAGGAAGCAGTAGGGAAAACGCATTGTTTGCACTTATCCTTTTGTCAGAGATTTGACTGCTCTTTCCTCCAACTTTTCTCTCCTCACCGCCTGCTCTGTTTGTTATTGTTATTATTACAAACATTATGAATAGAAAATGGAAGCTGTTATTTGTTGTTTTCGTTGTTGGTGAAGTTGAGCTGTCAAAGGGAGGTTGTTCGCTCTTCGAACTCAAAGCCGTCTGACAAATACTTGCATTATTACTATTAGCGGTGGTGGAGCGGCAGTTGCTCTTCCAAGCACTTGCTCTACTACTGAAGAATAATAGCCGGATAGTGTCGTACACTGTATTCGCCACTGTTTTCTGTTTATTCTGTAAATACAAACAAATACTAATAATAATATTATTAATAATAGACATAGTAGGGTATTAGGCAAAGTACATATTAAAATGGAATTATGTTAAAGTAGGTAGATGACATGGCATGAATGTTTCTCCCCACCCCACCACACGTCTACTTCTTGTTTTAGATGCTAGAACTGGAGAAGGAGGAGGTGGATGATTGACATTAGAGCAAAGAACTAAAGCTCTGAGCTGTGATTAAGTATTATGCTTGTGGCATTTGGCGGTGGTCGTGGTGATGGAGAAGATGTAGCATAAGTTTATGTACCGTTACTCCAAACGATAGATTATATAGGCTCACGATATATAAAATATAAGAAATTAATGGACATAACAATAATAACAAGAATAACTTTACGGGTTGTGCTAGGATGCATTTATAACTCTTCTATTCCTCCGAGTAGTGAAATTGTACAAATTGTTTCCTTCCTCTCTTGTTGTTTCAGAAGAAAACGCGCCTGATTTCCCTGTTGTAGCCGGCGGTGTCGAGGAGAAAGTTGAACGTTATATCGAGGTCACCTCCACTTGTAGTCTTCCTATAGTTTGTAGAACATAATACAATAAATTATAAGAGTCTTATTCTTTGTACTCCTTGTTGTGTAGTGTTGTAGAACGTAGCTGGTTCATATCAAAACCGAGCAGCAGCATGCACAACCATCCAACATTTTTCCAAGTTCTTCGTTGGGTGGTGATGTGATGATTGGGTATTAATGAGAGTTCCATAAGCTGTCTCTCTCTCCTAAAAATTACCTCTGGACCTGTCATAAGGCAAAAAAAATTGTAATTTATTGGTAGAAAAATAATAAGCAGACGAAAAAAACAAAAGTTTAAAATCTTTCTATAACAATAATTACATATGTGTATTGTATATATTTGAAAAAGGATCGTAATTTTGATTAGAGCAAAATGTCGGCACACCTCCATTCCGAAGGGAACAAAGTAAGAAGATTGTGGAGGTACTGGCGAAGAAGAAGATTGAAAGTTGTACTGTGCATTCACACCATCTCCCCATGATGTCGTCGCCTTTCAATTAGTCCACTTGTATGTGCTGGAAAAGTTTGGGTTTTGTGGTGGATTACGGACTACTGGGTTGGTTGTGTTGTGTGGGATGAGTAGATTTTCATTATGAGTATTATATAATATTGTAGATGTTGCTTAGGCAGGTTAGCTGCTAGAGATGCTTGTGACCAAGTTTCGAAACCTCTGCTCATCAAATTTCCTTCCTCAATTGGTTTAGTACCATCAGCAACCATATACCTTGGGATTTTACATAATAAATAGGCTATCTGGCTGAACTTGGTACAGCTCCTATTCTCATTAAAAAACTTTTAAACTAGCTTTTAATAAATTGTGGTGGTAGTGGTAGGGGTAGTAGCATTTTGTTGTTGGGAAGTAGTCAGCAGAGAGAGATTCCATAGGGAAGGTGATAGTAACGGTAGTCAAACTAACCACACAACAGTGTTCCAACCTATTCAACTGCCGTACAGAAGATCATCAACAGCAGCAGTTGCAGCAAAACGCTAGTAGAATAGTGGGATTTTGTCAAATTTTCTTCGCTATTCCAGAATATGTTGATGACGACCATGTTTTTTCATCACCGTCATCCGCCTCCTCACGTCGATGTCAACCGAATCCCGGTGACTGATCGCTTCTGTCTGAAGAATGTAAAATCTTGAAAATTTCTCTTGCTGGTAAAAGGAGTGAAAAATATTATATGAAACATGTGATATGGGTATATAAACGCGTGACAAAAATCCCAATAATAAATTCGTATTTCTCAGGATTAGTTCCTGTGAGAAAGTAGAGATAAAGGTGCCTTTGCAGCGTATCTTATAAAACACGTATTATGTATCACCATCAGCATCAAATTTACGAGAGTAATAAGAGTGATATAAGCGTGATATTAGAATGAATGATGGAAAGGGCTAGCCAAATACGAAGGTATGCTACAACATGGTGTGTGCTAACTTGTTTTAGGAAGGAGGGAAGACGTGAACGTTATAAACAAATGCTTCTCCATTAGCCGGTCAGTGACTCGTTCCGGTTAGGTTACATACCGATGTAGGCACTAGCATTGCATCACAAGATGTCCACGATAAGGCCATACTACTTTCCATGCCTTTCTCTCTCTTCATCTCAAATTTTCCCAGTCTCAACAGTGGAAAAATGCCTTCAGATTCAAACTTAAAAAATAAATCAGTTTAAAAATTTGTCTTGATTGTTCTTAACTTTCCGCTATTCTGCTCATCTATGAACTATGACCACGCTCTGATGGAGAGTGAGAAGATAAAATAAATGTTTTCCCCGTGAAAAAGATTTTTCTTCCGCTTTGCTGGTAGTCGCATGCCCACCTTGATCAGCGTACATCAAATTGAAGTGAAAGTAACATCGCCCCTTGCATTCTGCCTGGCCTGTCAGAGAGAATGATAATGTATAAAGTAAATAGAGCAGTAATGTGGGGTAGAACCGTGACAGCGGTGGTGTGGTATGGTGTGTCCCTGCTGCTGCTTGTAATCAGGCCTGATTTCCACCTCACTCACTCAGTTCAACTTTTCCCTATTTGCACCATACCTACTGCCCTCTTTATCATCATCACAGCTTCCCATTTCGTCGTTTTCTTCGTATTTTGATGAGAATGATGTGATGGCGGGTGAGTGAGAGAGCCAAAAATGGAAAGCCTTGTGTGTTCAGCTCAAGCTATTTACCGAGCTCTGGCACGTTGTATAATAATGGTATATCCTGGAATAACGACTGAAGCATATCATCACACCAGCAAGTTAAGTTCTCTCGAGTGTAAATGAGAACGGATTGTTTCGATCTACTCTTTCCTTGACTTTTTTCAGTAAAACACTACATCCAAAGGAAAACGACAACTTGCTCCTGATATGCAGTGGCAAGAAAAGAAGAAGGACACACTTCACATATTTTCTTGGTTGTTCTTGTCGGCTCCACATTTCATCCTCCGTCCCTTGGTTGAACCATGATGCTTTCTCACTTTCTGAGAGAAAGCAACATGAGAACAGATATGAGGCTCGTAGAAAGAAAACTCGAAGGGAAATTAAGTAGCCAAGAGAAAAGTGGTAGGGGTAAAGGGGCTACTTATCTGGAGTGTGGATTATTATTGTTAACAAATTAAAGCATGACAGACTTATAGTAACAAAGCACAGAAGCAAAATTTTGCTTTTGCTCAGCCGTTTATTACGGAAATGCGGAGACTGGTTACTTTTCAACCTAGAGGCCAGCAAGATAAAAACCATTTACATGTGCGTCTATATGAGGTCCTCATGTGTGTTTGTGCCAGACCCAGCCAGATCTGACACATGTTACATATTTCTAGTCTTTAATGTCGTTGGAAGTAAAAGGAGGACGAGAAACGCAGTGTGTGTCCTGGGTAGCGAAAAGTAAAGAAGAGAATGCGAAATAAGTGAGAAAGAAAGAGAAAAAATGTAATATTCCCTGGAGCAATATACCTTCGGTTGCAACAAAGAAAACTACCGCTTCTCAATTCAAATTGGCCAGTGGTTTTTATCCCCTTGCTACGATTGTACTTGTTTCCGCTTTATTCAGAAATGAGTGAAATATGGATCTAGGGCCATAGCGACTATTTAGGCCATAGCGAGGCGATGACTGCTTATAGTATAAGCAAGTCATCAAGTTCAAAATCCAAGCCACCCTAAAATGCAACTGAAAAATGAGCACTGATACAAGCTGCACGGCAGGCAAAGACAACAAAATGCACGGCTGATAAAGGAAAGCTATTAAAATTGAGATAAAAACGTACGTGCTCATCCTCATATTTCTCGTACATATTTGCATGTCAGCAGGATATATCTGACGACTTACATAAATAGACATATTTTCTGCCCGAAATTCTCCATAATATGATTTAATATTCCTTATTAAACTCTACCTCTACAGATCTACCTCACATATACACATTGTGCACTAGTCTGTATTGTATGTCTGAAGAGCGCGGCGAAAGCCGTAAAAACTTCCTTTCTATGTATTTTTTCCCAAAAATAAGACAACGAGAATGAGTTAGAGCGCTGGTGTAAAAAAATCTGGCAATATTTTGCCTATTTTTCTTCTCTGCTCGTTTCTTTGCGGTGTAAAAAGAAAGGGAAAGCTACTAACTTTAAGTTGAGTGGAGACAGTAAAAGTGATGCCGAAAAAATGAGAGCAATACATCAGGCCGGCGTGACACAAATGTTTGTTATGAGGACGTGCTCTACTCTGCTTTAAAAACTTTAAGTAGGTAAACCTTAAAGAGTACTAAACTACATATGCACTTTTAGTCCTTTGCATTCCTATATTCTGCGACCGCCACTCGTTATCCTGTACAAGCCGGGAAACAACTCTGTTAAATATATCTTCCATTATTTTTAACTTTTTCTCTCTCAGCTCAAAGTAAACTCAGTTTTACTTGTTTCTTTGAGAGGAAAAACGGTTCAAAACATCTTCACAGTCATTATTGTGGTGATGATTCAGAGGGAGGAAATATTTTTCATTTCATCCGTCTCCCAGCGGTGTGCTAAATAGCATATTACTAGAGGACAATGGAGTTCACGTAGACATAGAGAAAGCGGAGAAAGGTTCAAACAGAAACCTGTACAAGATTATATACTTTTTAACGAGAGACCGAGGGATGGAAATCCTCGTTCCTCCTCTGTATACTTTTAACAAAGAGACAATAGAAAGTTAAAGAGAAAAGAAGAACAGAAAGGTTTGTTGACCTCTGTAACTTTATTAGTTTGTGATCCAGACCAACAGCCACGGAGTATATACACAACATATTATTAGGATCGGTACATTTTTTGCCATGTTCCCTTTCCTGATGTTTACTTTTGTAGCAAGAGAGGCAATCATCAAGGAATCTCGGAGAGAGCATGCTAAGATAGAAAATGAAAAAGGGTTGTTACTGTCAACGGTTTTCATTAAAGTTGCCGTCATACTTTTCTCCTCTTTTAGTTTTTCGCAAATTTTAAATTTTGCGGTAAATGTTGGTTTTCCCCCATTTTGTTCTAGAAATGACTAGGTTCATGATTCAATTTGCTGTTATAATTACAACAACGATAATCGTAGCGATACTAGCATCATCATTATCATATGATGCAATGGGGTGATTAGGCATCAAAATTGTCATGAGATTAGTTTGCATAATGCATAAGAAAGTTGGAGAAAGTACGAGATAAAAAGGGTAAGCAGAATGGCGATACCAATGAATGTTTAATTTTTATCAGTTTAGTTAGAAAATTCAATTTTGTTAGCACTTTTTGGCTGCAATATTACGATTAGAGTACAGTGCGGTTAGAGTAGAGTGCGGTTGACCATGGCTGTAGGAGTGGCATTTGCTCCAATGGTCTTTCTTCACTTGCATTTTTCTCGTTCCCGTAACACTAAAAAAGAAAGTTAGCAACGCATTTAAATAGCATATCTCCCCTGTCATTAATTAATGATAAAGTGAAAGGAAAGGGCTGATGATGATGACCTGACATGGTAAATAAATGGTAAGCAAACATCTGGTGCCGTTACAAGTACATTATTGACAGGAATGCTCTGTGGTGTGCGGACGGAGAGGAGGTCACTTTTGAGGTTTCCCTTCTTCATATTTTTATAGTTGTTTTTTCTGTCTGGTGTTCGTTCCTCTCTGCCTAAATTAAGGGAAAGAAATACTAACAGCAGCAGGCCACGACACTCATCATAACCACCCATGCAGCGTATTTCTACAGCTGCTGCTCTCCTGATGATGACAATGATTCTGATAGCATGCGTGCCTCTGCTATTATTATTATTTCCTCGTTTTATAGCATACCACAAAGTTGTCCTCTCTCCCTGTGGAGTTCCAGCACTTACATGACTTGGCTGCCATACCACCGTCATTATTATTATGATGGTCGTCCTCCTAGTCATCATCCGCATTATTATTACGTGTAATATTCATATTATCATATTTCCCTGTTAGACAGATAAGCTATATAATGGCACTATGCCTTTGGATAGGTATCCTACGTACAATTTTTTAATCTTTTACTAACGGAACCTCAACCACAACCACCACTGTTCTGTTCCTGGCAGTAGAAAAAGAGTCGATGAGAACGACCGACGACAAGGAGCAAAGTACGTACACTGGAGTAGTTATGGTGGCAGTGGTAGTTTGACTCGCACGATCACGTACATTCATGTGTAATAAGTAGACCGAAGCACGGCCTACTTCATAAGGTATCTTCATAAGATGGCTGATAATAATTTTGCAACTTTAATATCTAGAATTGCAGAAAACAAAGGCATCAACTAATTACTTATGGAGAAAGACATGCATAAGCAATGCTGGTTGAAATCTAGTAAGGTATTGATAAACGAAGAAATATGGTTTTTTACTAATCCATTGCCATAATAACGTTACAAAAAACTGGAATGCAGTACGAAAATCGGACTCCATGCTAAAAGAATGATAAACTTCCAACGGAAGTGTACCGTCCGTGTAACGGATTGCTAATTTGTAACAGTTATTCCATTATAGAAGTCATACACACTCATATAATCGCTCCTAAAACAAGCCAGTAAATTGCATTGCAAGTTATTTCAATTCCGTTTTACTTTGAAAGTACTAATTCTGTTTCGTGTACAATAGTCAATAAAATAGCAATCCTAATAAAACCAATTATACAATAAACTAGAGCCGCCTTGCGGTTACAGGAATGTCACCCGTTACGGATTACCAAATAAATGCACAGAATGTGGTAAGGCATTTCAACATTAAAACATTAAACATTAGAAGGTAGGATTATGTCATATTTGT